>JACDJE010000439.1:879570-924906 GCA_016647715.1 Pavo muticus
CCCCCCCCCCACATTTATACAAGATGGTCAGAAGGCACAGTAAGCAGCTGACACTCAGATAACCCACATATTTATCAGTGACCCTCCCAAATTTGCTGCATGACTGCATGTAGTCACTGGCCCAACACATAACTCATTATGTAGGCTACAGTCTACATAGACTATAGTCCCCCTATGCCACATGGAAGCTAACAAAAAATATATATTTCTTTCTGGTTAAAAATGATTATCCAAAAGGCGAAAGGCAGAGAAATAAAAATATGTAAAACAGTTGTGAAAGTTAAACTGACTGAGATGTGTGACGATGGAAACAAAATTAGAAAAAATAAATCTCCTTTTCCTATTCACTATTTACTTTTTAGCAACAATCTCAAAGAAGTCTCTGGCTTTACGAAGCTGATCTGGATAACATTTCAAGAAAGAAATAAAGATTGAAAGAATCATCACCCTTTATAAAAGAAAGGTAATTCTATCACATTTAGGCTTCTTATCACTAAATGTAGCATTAAGAGAAGAACCTAAACAAAACAGCTGAAGCTGTTTCAAAGCTGAAGCTCCATCAATCTCCTTACTTTCAAATTGAAAATATTTTCTGTTAAGTGTAAAGAAAACTTCAGTACTAACAGTATTAAAATAATGATGTTAATAATATTCATAATCTATTTTATAAAATACATGTTTCTAAATGCAATCAACATAGCTATTTTGAAGGATATTTTATGGAAGAATGTGCAAAAGTTCCTGCCTTACACATCAATTGAGAGAGGAAATATATAATGTTTTCTGGAATACACAGGTACATGAATACATTGTAAGTTGATAAATTATAAACCAAATTCTGAAACACCAATGTACAACTTAATACTTCTTGGACAAAAGCTAGAAAATTATACTCAGCTAAAGAAAAAGTGGAGTTTACTGTGCTTCTTCTTTCTTTCAGTCCCGCTTTATTCTAATTTATTATTGTTTGTAGGTTTTGTTGGATTTTTTTGTTGTTGTTATTATTTTTTAAGTAAACATGGTAAGAAGAAAGACAGATCTCTCCAGGATCCTGCTTTACAAAGCATTAACTTCAATGGCATGGAGCATGTACCAAATTCATTATGTTTTTCACTATGTCTTACTTATCTTTGCTTTTAAGCATTAAGGCACCTTCAAAAGTTTGGTAACAAATGTTGTATTCACTTTTTTAGAAAGGCAATATGATGTTTCTATATGAAGTCTCATGTAATATTAAGTGGTTTAGCATGGGCAGAGTTTGAAAAAAAAAGAAGCAGTTAAGAGTCTTAGTATATGTAACATGAACTCTTCAGACAGTTTCATATTGACAAAATATTCAAGCAACTAATCAAAAAAATTTAATAGGCTATACAAGGGTGTATTAATATTACTGCTACATCAGTTCACCTTCCCCTCACACTCTTATGGAATAAGCAGCTTCTACTACTTCAGCATGAGCAGAACAAATTAGCTTAAAATCTCATTCTGTGTTATTTTAATTAGTATGAAAATAAGGAGAAAAAACAACCATAATAACTTTAATGCATTATAATTATTATTCCATATTAAAGTTCTATTTGTGATAAATTTTATGTGCATTGTTTATGCAGAAATTAAAATGCTTATATTTAGAATGCATTCTTACAATGAATAAATAAAATTTATTACCTCACTATTAAACTTGAAGCAGAGATACCATATATTTTCCCTGATATTTTTATTCTTTTGCTAAATCTTTTTCTTTCTTCTACTCTTTAGGCTATATTTTTACAACTAATTTCATGTATAGGGAAACTTTGAACATCTTGTTAATATGAATCAGAGAACTGTAGAATCATAGAATTTCTTGAGTTGGCAGGAACCCTTAAAGGTCATCTACTCCAACTCCCCTGCAATGAACAGGGACATCTAGCTACATCAGGTTGCTCAGAAGATGGTCCAGCCTGATCTTGAACATCTCCAAGGACATAGCATCCACCACCTCTCTAGACCTGTTCCCATGCCTCACCACCCTTATTATAAACTATTTCTTTCTTACATCCAATCTAAATCTCCCCTATTATAGTTTGAAACCATTTCCCCTTGTCCTATCACCACAGACCCTGCTAGAGGCTGTCCCCTTCTTTCTTATAGTTTCCATTTAGATACTGAAAGGCTGCTATCAGGTCTCCCCAGAGCCATCCCTTCTCTTCTCTAGGCTGAACAGCCCCAGCTCTCCCAGCCTGTTCTCACAGGAGAGGTTTTACATTCCATGGATCATTTTTGTGGTCCACCTCTGGATGCGTTCCAACAAGTCTCTGTCTCTCCTTTTCTGAGGACTTCACATCTGGACACAGTACTCCAGGTGAAGTCTCACCAGCACAGAGTAGAGGGGCAGGATCACCTCTCTCAACCTGCTGATCATGCTTCTTTTGATGCAGCCCAGGACATGGTTGGCTTTCTGGGCTAAGAGGGCACATTGCTGGCTCACGCCCAGCTTACCATCCACCAGTACCCTCAAGTCCTTTTTGGCAGTCCTTTTTTTCTCTATCTTTACATCCCCCAGCTTGTCCTAATAGCAGGGGTTGCCACAACTCAGGTGCAAGATCCTGTACTTGGCTTTGCTGAACCTCATGGAGTTTACCTGGACCCACTGCTCAAGCCTGTCTAGGTCTCTCTGAATGGCATCCTGTCCCTCAAGCATGTTGACCATACCACACAGCTTCATGTAATTCACAAACTTTCTGCGGGTGCACTTGATCCTACTGTCCATATCATTGATAAGAGATATTAAAGAGCATCAGTCCCAGTACTGACCCCTGAGGGAATTGTCATCGGTCTCCACACGGACACTACCATCACCACCCTTTAGGTACTACCTTGCAACCAGTTCCTCATCTACTGAACAGTCCGCCCATCAAGTCCATCGCCCAGGAAACCTCCAATCCTGATGTCACCAATCAGTTCACTTGCACTATAGAGCAGCAGGTACTTGAAGTCCCAAAGAGGATGAGATCCTGTGATCATGACACCTCCTTTAGACAGAGGAAGAAGGATCCATCAACAGCTATACTTGATAAAGTTGCCAATATGGTTAGCATGTCAGCCATGGATTCAGACTTCCAGAGCTAGTGATGAGTATGTACCAGTAGGAATATGGTGGAATCAAGCTGTACATACTGCTCACTTGCTCTGTATATGAGCAAGAGATTTTACTCTAGATCTAGACATATGCTAATATCATTTTATTTCATATACATGGTAATTTAGTTTTCAGGAAAGCTGGGGAAGAACTTTTTATAAGGGCAGGTAGCAACAGGGCAAGGGGAAATGTTTTTAAGCTGGAAGAGGGTAGATTTAGGTTGGATATTAGGAAGAAATTCTTTACTGTGAGAGAGGTGAGACACTGGAACAGGTTACCCAGTGAGGTTGTGGATGCCCTTCCCTGGAAGCATTTGAGGCCAGGCTGTGTGGATACAAGGAAGAATATTCAGAGCAGAAACTGTGAGCAAGATAAATAGCATGAGAAAGGAATGCTGAGAACCAAGGAAGGCTCCACGAGAGAAAAACAAAAGTCAAGTAAGCTGTGTGATGGCTGCACGACAATGACCCTGATTGGAAGAAGAGCACGTGGCAAGGAATGACTCATGACTGATTGGAAAAGTACTTGCATGTACAGTTAAGGAGTGTTTTTGGAATGTTTTGTTGACATGTAGAGAGGGGTGGGAAAGTTACAAGAGAAAACTTGGGATTGTATATAGGGGATGTGAGAACCTGTAATAAACGATATGGATTGTTCACATCTGAGTGCGTGCCTCAGACGCTGCAAGGCTGGATGGGACTCTGAGCAACCTGGTCTAGTGGGAGGTGTCCCTGCCTATAGCAGGGGGACTGGAAGGAGGTGATCTTAAACCATTCTATGATTCTATGATTCTGTGATAATGAATCTGTACATTGATCCATTCATGCATTAAGACACCCTGTGAGTAAAGATATACAGAAGAAGACATGGGAAATGTCAAAGAATTTGAAACAAAGGCTAGAACTAATTCCGTGAAGTGTTTTTATTTTAACCTTTCACTTTCACGTGACTTCATCAGTTTTGTTGCATTTTTGAAGTTTATGAATAGCATTATTTCCATCAGTTAACCATGATGTCCAGTTTTGGTAAGGCAGCTTCTTTATTAGGTCTGTAGTTTTTTTTAAGTAAAATCAGAAAATGGCATAAAGATAGTACTTACTGAGATTTCGAACAGTAGATAAATCACTTTCAATTATAGTTACAAAAGGAAGGTGCTTTTTTGCAACAGGATCAAATTCCAGTGAAAAAAGAGGTTATGAAAAATATGCTACACTTCAAGTTGCTATTACAGACCTTTTTGAAGTTTCTTAGATTTAATCTTACTAAATCTCATTTATCAGCCAAGTAGCCCTCAGAGCTAAACATTTTAGATCTCATTTTATAGTCAATTGAGAGAAATATGAGGTTTTAGAGCAGTATTCATCTGCTCTGTTTTAGTCATCCACTTAACAAGGAGGCTACTTGATCCTTAGGAGTGGCTATTTCTTGCTATCAATCATCTTCATTTGACTTGCTGAGTCACTGTTGGTATTTATATTGGATGATATAAATTCAGTCCATCTGCTCCCAAGTACACAATGATGGAATCATGGAATCATCAGGGATAAGATAATGAAATGTGTGGAAATGCTTTGCACCTTTTTCAACACTCTTGGGTCCAATTCTGATTTTCATATCCTCTGTCATTGTCAATTCCTGGCATTGATATAATGTGCAGTAATTATCACTTATATGCATCCATGAAGAGCAGTCAAGTAAGTGTGCAATAAAAAGCAATCTCCCTCTAGTAGGATGTTAATCTCTGCTGTTTTCTGAAGTGAATGATAAGGTTTTGATTTTTACCCATGTCTTAAAATATACATTCTACACTGTATCATCTCCTATATTTTTTATAAAGGTGAGGTTGTTTCCAGAATAAAAATAATGTCAGACAGTATTTTGTTTTTGCAGAGGCTTTTCCCGATCTAACTTTTCTATTTCTGTTAACTATTATTTGCAGACCACAGTCATCAGCTGCAAGGGAGGAAGACAGGCATTCTACAGCTTTTTTTGTGTTTACTTCCTTACAGTTCAACAAGTACACAAATAAAAATAGATAGTACTCAGTCTATACAAGAAGAGGGCACAATTTAAATTGAGAAAAAACTAGCATCTGACAATTTTCTGTATTATCAGACTATTTATTCATCATATATTAGTAGCCAAAAGCAAAATCAAACCAAATTAACCCCAGAACAGTGCATGACTCAAAGAATTTTTCACCTGACAGTGCTGATGAATCATGTGATGTTTTGGTAGTCAATCCGGCATCTGATGTAAGTTAAACCATCTCTCTTAATTATGAAAATCTGTTTCCTAACAGAAAAATTTTCCTGTCCTGAGAAACTTCAGTCCTCTTCTATTCACATCTCTTTTTCATTCCTACAGATAAAACCGATCTCTTTAAAAGGTCAACTTATTCTACCTTCTCATTCTTCAAACTAGAGTCTTTATATTATTGTTTATTTAATTTAAATTTACATTTTTGATAAATAATCTGAAAAAGTTAATATCAGAAATAAATGACACTTTGAATTTATACATTGCCAGTTATGACAACAGATTTTTAGCTAATCAATGCTAGCATGGCTTCGAAATTATGGGAACTTGCCATCTCAAATAACCATTTTTATAACAACTTTATTTTTAAAAATTAGTATATGTAAGAAACTACTTTGATAGATGAATCTGCAGCTGGAAAAAATATGTCATCTCCAAAAAAATGCTAATGCACCAGACACAGAGATATAAAAAATATGATAAATAAAACAACACCTCTCTTTTAACAAACTATGTTGTTATTTTCATCCTAACATTGCTCCCTCTTTGTTTGAGTAAGCTGATTAAATTGGCCAGATCACATGGCCATTGGAATGTACTGCCAAAGTCCACTCTATTTCAATGGTGCAGAAAATTACAACATTACAGAGTGATAAGCAAATCCTATTAACAAATTAAAATTCCCCTGAGTGGAAACCTTCTTGAAAACATCTGGCAGAATATCAGAGAAGTGTATTAGCCAAAATATGATGTGGTACCTTTTCATTTCCTGGTCTGAGAAAAAAACAAGAAACTCTGTTGTGTAACTGAAATATCATACTCATCTTTTTAAAGAAAACTAGTCCACTGGCATATAAATACCAGTTTTTTAGAGATCAACATTAAGCTGCTAATTTCTCCTTATGAAGCAAATAACCAAAGAAAATATTCCAAGATAAAAGTTAACTTGAAAATTAAAAAAAAAATAAAAAAATAAAAAAAATAAAAAATAAAAAAAATAAAAAGAAGAAAGATTAATTAAGTAAATTTTCAAGAGAACGAATTTTGCATTCATGCAACAAATATGGTAGGAGACTTCAAGAATTATTCCCAAAAGCTAACTTCAGATAGAAAGACTTAGTTTATTTCAATTCTCTTTAGGCAGTGAACTTCAGTACTTAAGTTTGTTTTAAGACTGTAAGTCCTGCTCATTGTGCCATGCAAAAAAATAAAAAAAAAAAAAAAAAAGGAAGAAAGGAAGAAAAAAAATCTTCTTCCTATATACAACAAGGTACATTTCAGGAAGATTTTATTCCATGGGTCACTTCCTGGAGGTGGTATGAACAGGACTGCACAACACCTGGCCTCCAGTCTGTTGCACACCTTTCCAGAAGTATCCCAAATGGTATCCTGGTCCTTCTGCTACAAGCAAAACCACACAATACACAGTTAATATCTTTTCATATCTGTATTTCAGTGAGATATAACCTCTCTCTTACACTAAACATAATCAAGCACTGAGTTCTGGAGAGAAAAAGAAAAAAAAAGAAAAAAAAAGAAAAGGAGAAAGGTCTCAAGGGCAACAGGGTTCAGCTAGCAGATTTGAAGGGTGCAGTATTTTATCCTCCACCTGTCTCAAGCTGGCTCAGAAGTGGGAACACTCACCTCTGCCAGAGTAAGATTTTCAGCATCTCAGGCAATGATTTGGCAGCCTCTGCCATAGCAACACAAAGCAGTTCAAATACACGTTTAAAGAACAAAAGGTAACAGAGATGGAAGCATCAGCTGCCAACAAAAGATTTTTGCTTGAGTACATCATATGGCCTGCTTTGCTTTAAGCTGGATTCCGTTGCTGAGAGAAGTGAATTTTATAGTAGCATCACATTCTTTGGGTACATTTTAGCACAATGATTGTGTGATGGGCACAGAATGGAAAGGGAATGAAGGTGTATTTTACAGCTCAGGGACAGGTGCAGATAAATACACGAAAGGTGAAGAGCTCTTTCACAAAATACCATTGTGATTTTCCTGAAGTTTTTGCTTTCCTTCAGAACTTTGGATTCATAGCTAGTCAGGCGATCTTAGGAGAATGGGTTTGAGCTCACATCACCACTGCAAGAACTTCAGAAAGAAGCACTTGAAAGAGGCAGCCCACATAACATCAGCTTGACTGATCACTTCATAGTCTGTTTAGGAAGAAGCATGGCATGTGCAACAGGTGATCAAAAAGAGGTATGGCACTTGACTGAAAGGAACTATCTCACTATTAAGTCAGTACTAATGTGCAGTAATTGGTTTATTCTCCCTTCACAAATGATGAACCGTGAACAGAACAAGAGAAAGGTTGTAAAACAATGACGCTGCAATGCACTCAAACTCTCCTGTGCAGTCTGCTCATTGCTTCCCTAAGGATGGTCTGAATTTATTCTGACAACTTACGAGTAGCAGGCTGTGCCACAGCACAAAGAAACACAGTCACTAGCGATACCTATAGCTGCCTATAACAAGCTCAATCATTCTGAATACTCAAAATTTATGAATATCCAGTTCAGAGCTCTTTTCCAAGCAAGAACTGTGCCAAAAGAATGAGTATACAACCAGTTCCTTATATACAATTGCAAATGTTGTTTCTAAATGGAGTATTCTATTTGTTTTATTGTGTACGTATAGAGCAAGGACTTAATTTTTCATTTACAGGAATGGAAGATCTCTGGTCCAGCTGGACACAGGACCCAGAGCAGGAAAAAAAGATTAAGGAGAAAATCATTCTCTTATTAATTCTATGATGATCTTTCTCACAGACCTGAACTAAGTGAAAGCCCATAACTTGAATCACATTAAGTGTGGGAAAGTACTGAATTACAAGCAGGCTGACATCCACAGATAGAGGAGGATGACAGTTAAGTCCTACACATATAGTGAGGGACTTTGGAAGATTCTGTCATTGTACACATAAAAAGTATAGCTAATTATGCCATCTAGAAATGCTCCTTGGTGTTGCACTTAGGCTTTAGTGATGTGTAAGTAAGAATGTAATGAGGAACACTATATGGAAGTGTGAACCTTGTCAATTGCTCCAGAGCTGGGAAGAAATGTAACTGGAACAAAGGTACATACAATCTTGGATGTAGTTAATGCAGAACATTCATGGACAGACAATGGACCCAACACGGGTTCATGAAAGGCAGGTCGTGCTTGACCACCCTCATCTCCTACGACTGGGTGACCAGACTGGTAGATGAGGGAAAGGCTGTTGATGTAGTCTACCTAGACTTCAGCAAAGCCTTTGACACGATCTCTCACAGTATTCTCCAAGGGAAACTGGCTGCCCGTGGCCTGGACAGGTATACCCTTCTTTGGGTAAGGAACTGGCTAGAGGGCCACGCCCAGCGGGAAACAGTTAATGGAGTTAAGTCCAGCTGGTGACCCGTTACAAGTGGTGTCCCCCGGGGTCAGTACTGGGGCCCATCTTGTTTAATACCTTTATTGATGACCTAGATGAAGGGATTGAGTGTACACTCAGTAAGTTTGCAGATGACACCAAGCTGGGAGGTGGTGTCAATCTGCCTGAGGGTAGGGAGGCCCTTCAGAGGGATCTGGATAAGCTGGATCGCTGGGCTGAGGTGAATGGGATGAGGTTCAACAAGGCCAAGTGCCGGGTCCTGCTCTTTGGACACAATAACCCCATGCAGCGCTATAGGCTTGGGACTGAGTGGCTGGATGACTGTGAAGAGGAAAGGGACCTGGGGGTGTTGGCTGATGCTTAGCTGAACATGAGCCGACAGTGTGCCCAGGTGGCCAAGAGGGCCAACAGCATCCTGGCTTGCATTAGAAATAGTGTGGCCAGCAGGAGCAGAGAGGTACTCAGCTCTGTACTCAGCTCTGGTGAGGCCGCACCTAGAGTATTGTGTTCAGTTTTGGGCCCCTCACTACAAGGAAGACATTGAGGCTCTGGAACGTGTCCAGAGAAGGGCAATGAAACCGGTGAGGGGTCTGGAGCACAAGTCTTATGAGGAGCAGCTAAGGGAGCTGCCATTGTTTAGTCTGGAGAAGAGGAGGCATATAACCTGAGGCAGAGATCTTCAGAATATGCACAGTATCAGGGATAAATCCAGATCTCATTACAATGAGCATTTCCTAGAGTGCAATAGCCTATAACACTGCAAGCAAGCTATTATCACCTAAGAACCAGTAATTATTTATTTGAGTAGATGCTTTTAATAACAAACATACAGTCTTAAATAATGCCTATTAAGTTAAACTTGTCTGGAACTTCCCTCTAACACTAAGGATAACTGTATTGAAATGGCCTGTGTTTCACACTGAACTCTGTTGTCCTCCAAACCATGGCAGTAACATTCAAATTGCATGTTGAAGAATGATCCTGCGGCTGGGACAACTTCTGGATTATGTGATGGAATATCTTGGAAGACTATAAAATTGTATGAGTCAAAACTATGCTAAGTATCCTTTTCAGACTTTATTCATTTAGCAAACAATTTCACTGATCAAAAAAACCTCTGCCTTCTTGGGATATCTGTTTAAACTGTCATCTGTTCTAAGGAAACCTAAGGGCTCCTGTGCTCAAGGGTAGTTTCTTTCTTGCTATCCCTGTTGTCTCTCCTGTGTGTGTGATTAGATTTAACACTGTCAGATATAACATTTGAAAGGCCTTCCACTAAAGAACCTTCAAAATAAAATCTAACTAAAAGCTAGTGCTGACACTGAAGAATGAGTAATTGATATTAAGAGAAAGCAGTAAGAAATGATAGTGTGCTTCTAATAAAACTACACAATACACACAGTTTTAATTATACAAATTGCAAGTATATCATTATTTAGTTGATACATTTAGAAAGCCTTTTACTTATTTCAGATAAAACAATACACAGCCATTGAACTATCTTTTTATAAAATCAAATTCTTCAGTTATAATTCTTTTATGTAAAACAAAAAAAGAAACACTGTAAAAAGAAACACAAAGCCCATCTAACAGCCTATATAATATGTGTTTTAAGATATCACAAGTTTTCAGTTTTAATCAAATCGTGCTTTACAGATGCATCTAACATACCATTTTTTATAATTAGTAATGTTGCTTCTTCATAGAAATTTTAATACTCTTTACTTTTACTACTTTTGGCAGTCCAATTTTCTTGTTTTCCTTTTACTACTTCTAGATGGACATGTGCCTTTATTTAGGAGCAGCTCTTATCAAGTCTGTACAGGACTTAATACTCTGCTGGCTGCCATGTAATTTTACCTTGCAAATTATTTAGAAGTCTATTTGCTTATACATGAGTGAACACAGTCCAGTTTCACAGTTTGTCAGGACTCGGTCTTCTACATATTCAGGGGTAGAGAGAGAGCAACATAATGTATTAAGTATTTCATGTTATTATAGGCACTTTACATGGTAGAATAGTATCTGTTTAAGAAGAGGATAAAAAAGAAGCCTGCAAGTGCTGCCTATTTTAAAAGATAAACAACATAACTATAAGCAAAGCAAATAAAATTAAATGAACATTGTATCTTAAGCATTTGTCCAACTTTACTCACATGTATAGTCTCAAAAACATGATTGAATTTGAAACATTAGCTTTATTTAATATGCCAGTTCCTCACAGATGGCAACCTCTTCCTGAATTTGATTAGAGTTTAAAATATTCACTTTCCTTTGCAAATTAGATATAATCCTGACTTCACACAATTGGCAAAGAAAATACATTCCTTTTTTCTCTATATATACGTACAAGACATTGTATATAATGATAATAATTAAAGGAACACAGATTCATCACGAAAAAGAAAAATAAACATTCTGAAAATTAATGTAGCCTTTATTTTGTAGGCTAGCAGAGAAGGCTTTTATTTATTTTTTTTTTTCTGTCATGGTCTTTTCTTTTTTTTAACTGCAAAAATATTTGAAATATATATTTATATATGTGCATCTTATATATATGTATAATTTTAGAAATGCATACCTTATATACTTATCTAAATAGATGTAAAAGTGAAATTGTTTAGGATCTACTGGAATGGAAAACTTTTTTGAGATTATTAAATAAGAAAAAAGATAGTACAGTATTTTGTTACACTAGTTTTTTTATAAGATGAGGATTGAACAACTTTCCTTAAAAATAAAAGTTTAAAATATAGTTCGTTCAAAATATTTAACAAACAAGCTGCCAAGAGTGATAGAAATGCTTATAGAAGCTAGTATTATCTTAGCAAAATAGTATCTTTAATATAGTGGTGTAAAGGATTTCTAAACTGATCAGAATTTTCTTTACATAAATATAATTAAATTCCAATGTAAGTTTTGAATAAGCATAGGAAAGTAGCCTTGGTTTTGAAATACATACAATATGTTCACTTTCTTTGACATTATAATATTGTATTGACATAATAATACTATTTTGGTTTTGGATTTGAAAACTTTCTTTTCTCCCTCTCTAAATGCATTCTGTAACTGCGAGCTGAAAAGCCTCTGTTTTGGGCCAGATCATAAATTCAGAGACTTGCTAAAAATAATATCTATTAGATAATATAAAATGGTTCACTTTTAAAAATCACATTTAAAAAATATTTGCAATGTAATAATACTCTTTGCTTCTAAGGTTTTTCAAACAAGCCCATGTTCATGTATATTTTAGTGAAGTGTTCAGTCATCCTCAGCGAAAACATCTCTTAAACAGTAGCAACTACACATGAAATTAAATGTTTCAGGATGCATATCTTCAAGACAATTACAACTAGCACCTTGGGCAAACTGTAGAATTCATAATAATAAATACAATTAAATTCTATATGCACCCAACAGAAATAGCTATATAGGTATGAGACTTGTTGAAAAGTCAAAATGTAATGAACTGTTGATGAACTCTCTTGTTTGGACCCTCTAGGAGCTCAAATACTCCCTTCCACATGTATCCATTAGCACAAAAAAAATACCAGATTTCAAGAAGCAAGAAAAATATGAGAATTTAGAAGTTAGCAACAGCAGACAATATTACTGATTTTTTACCATTTTGTTAAGTTTATTTGTTCATCTAAAGTTTTTACATAAGACTTCTGTTCCATTTAAAAATAAATGGAGTCTGCATCCCTGAAGGAATTTAATACACATAGTTTGGAGATGTGACTGGTAGGTCAGGTTGATGACCTTGGACTTGATAATCTTGAAGGTCTTTTCCAACCTTTGATTCTATGATTCAATACATTTTATCTTAAACGGCTTCCATGTCTGAGATACAAGAGGCTACATCTCTGATTCATCTGAATATTCTGTTTACACTGTAATTGCTCTAAAAGATCCGTAAATACGTTATCTTCCAACTACCTATTTTTTTATTTGCTTATTTATTTATTCTTGGAGAGAAGGAGGTATTTACCGGAAAAGGGAAATGGATGGAAAAACAGAAGAATTCCCTACATGTCAAAATGGTTTGCTTTTCCTGGGATAAAGAAAGAGCTAACTAAATTCACCACAAATAAAAGTTGTTAATTTTTTTTTTTTTTCCACACACTGTGCAGTCAGTAATTAGAATTGGACATCTGAATTCTCTAGATATGGTGTCTAGACTATGTATGCTCCAGATTGCAAATGAAAACTGAAATTTGTTAGCTGTAACATCATGGGGAGCAGCTCCACAGCTATTTTCTTTATTTTTCAGTGTTCTTGCTGACATCCATGTAGCAGAGAATAAAATGATCTGGCTTTAAGGAAAAGGGGGCATGAACTAGACTGGGAATAAATAAGGAACTAGAGGGCAAGAAAAGATGTTCAGAATTTATGAATCTAGATAAATCATGAGAGATACTGGAAAAGCAAGGGGAAATGTATGAATAAGGTTTGAGGGGACAGGCAAAGAACATTGGAAAGTAGAATGATTATCCAAGGATCTAAGACTACATTTACTTCAGTAAATTCAACCCATTGATCTAAGTGCTCCCTGACCAGCTGTGAGTTATCACTACTGAATTGTTGGTAGCGCATTTAAATGTTCTCACCCTCCACACAAGGATGTCCACATCCACGATGATTCTATGCATCTAGGATATGTTCAAGGCTTATTAGAAAGAGTGCTGGTTGAGTATGGCTAAAACTGTGTCAGGATCAATAGAAATAACCATGTTCTGATGTCTGCAAATTTTTCCTAGCACTTTGCTTTTCTCATGTAACTTAGCAAGGAAGTTCAGGAGTTGGTTAAGATGCCTGATGAAGAGAAATGAAACAGAGAAACAAACAGTCTAACAAGAATTTCAAGAGATAACTGCAAAATCTGAAAATAAGTCAGAACTAAGAACCTGATGGAGCAGGAATGGAAGACAGGGGAATCAAAACCTGAAGGTTCTATGGAATCCAAAACATGTTCTCTTTTAGCATGCAAGATAAATGTCATCACTCCTTTTGGTCATCAAATTGTGAAATTTATTTTTAAAATGTACACTTGAGAAGACACCTTCAGAGTCTTATTTTGTCTCCAGAATGGGTTAGAGCTAAAAGGATAATGGTGTATTACCAGTGCAAGTGTTAGAAATTAGAGATCTTTGTGACCATCTTAAATTTCCAATTCTTCAAGGTGACATTACAATAGCACATAATGCTGTCATTTTTAAGGTAGTTTGGGCTTTATGTGACAGTTTAAATGAAATAATATTACTGATGCAAATTCACACAAGGGAAATTAGAAAACATTAAACTTATTGTGAAGCTTTTTTTTTCATCCATTTGTGAAAACTGGTCCTTAACCACCTGACCACAATATGAAACTTTCATGTCTTACAGCTCATATGAGAAACAGAACACAACATTTTGCAGTCAGAAATCAAGGTGAGTGAAGCAACTGAAAATCTTATGCAAGAAGTAGAATGTCTTAGCTCTTTTCTAGTTCTTCGTTACCACATCCATTGTTCACAGTTCCCAAAGGTAACCAATAAAGTTCTGAGATAGATAGCTTCATTAATTCTGAAAAGTCAAGTATTTGTTTGCTTTCTTCTTCCTCATTCTTTTCTTAAAATAATCTTAATCTATACCTAGATTTTATCATTTACTGTGACTATGAACTATGCTGTGTGTCTATTTGTGATCTTTTTAGTGAAAGCTGAGGCAAGAGAACCATGCTGTACTTCAGTATTTCCAGAGTTTTGTTCCCGGTGGAGCAACACTGTCATTCATCTTCCTCTACCTCTAATGCACTTACAGAATGATCTGTTACCCGTAATGCCTTTTGCTATTCTGTCCAAAGGTATTCTTGATTTTGCCCCAGTATTCCTGTACTATTCATTTTACACTCATACCTAGTAATGTGATTGCATCTTTCTCATGCTTGATGACAAGTACTTACATTTTGTTCATTTCATGGGTCCCTAGCTTGAGATCCTCTGCATGACATACTGTCCTGAACAGCAAATCTAAAATTAAATGGAGTAGACACTGTCCTTTGAAGATGGTCTGACATTCCTATTATCTGAGCTTCTGAAACATGATTCCCAAAAAAGAACATTTTTAAACTTAAATTATGTTTGTTTGTTGTTCTTGGTTCCTATTAAGAGACTAAAAACCACTTAATATGTAATAAAATAAGCAGCACATATCCTGATCAAATATTTCAAAGCAAAGAGTATCTTATGATTAAATTATTATTTAGACAGGATTAAAACTAAAGGTTACATACTATCCATTTAAAATTGAAGTTAAAATCAAATGCTTAATAGCAAAATTATGACAAAACATTATTAATTTAAACAATATAAGGATGTCTTTGAGGAAACAGAAAGTAGCTTGTGTTTTATAATTGCATGATTTATATGCAACAGGAGACAAATTCAGACTACAAATCTTGTTGGTACTTCCTATCTTTTAATTACTTTATTTTGTGACCTTAGTATTCTTCAATATTAATTCACTTCAGATACATTGTGCATAAAAGCTTGTTTAAGAAGGATAAAAAAAAAATTATTATGCATTAAAGCATAACATCTATTCAAAAGGAAGTTCTGAGTTATTAACTCTGAGTTATGAGCTATTCAGAAACATTACACAACCAAGTATCACCTTATAATATGAAAAGAGAATGACAACACCCAGATCTCAACAAGAAATTTGCAAAAGACCTATATGAGTATGTAAACTGGAATTAGAACAAAACAGCAATATAGTGTAATCTTCAAAAATATAGGTATTCCTTCAATGACTTCATGAAATCTGAATTATACACATAATGAGGCACTCTTTTTTATGTATTTCAAAACCAAGAAATAGATATTATTTTCTAGACTGTTCTCATGTGCTTATATGCCCAACATATTTAATAGATCAGGGATAAGAGAATGTTAGAATTTAGTCCTAGAATTGGTAAGTGTTTTGAATGACTGACATTCATTTTAAAAAAAAGAAGTTTAGAAAATAATAATTCATTTGCATGCAGCACATAAAACCATCAACATAAAACTATCAGCATATTTGACTGTAGGAAGTATAATGTATGCATTGCAATACCTGTATACGCAAACTGAACAAGATCCCATAATGCATTAGGGTCTATGCCTTCCATTTTGATCTCTTCTTGCTTGGCTTCACAAACATCACTTGTAAACATGGCAGCAAAGTAGTCAGAGACAGAACTGAGGACAAGTCTGAAAAAAGTTAAAGCTAGTGTTGATACATGTCTTAAAAATTCCAGATTTTCAAACTCTTAAAAATCTTTAATAATAATTATAAATTAGCAGGATCACTACATAACAAATGCATATAAGCAGTAAAGTACAGCATGACATTTAATTCCAATTTGATTCTGCTTCCTGTGATATGAACCAAGAGGCACATTAGCATATGCATATAAAAAAGACATAGACATTAGCTTTCAATCTTTATGATGTCTCCTGTCATGCAGATGATCTTATTGTTAACAAGATAACCTCTCTGTATCAAAGAAAAATTAAAAGAGAAACAAATTTCTTACTCCAGAAGTACCCCATATTGGGCTTAGTTTTGATAAAACTGATAACAGCATGTAACTTCACAAGAGCCTTCGATCTTCAGAAAGACTGTTAATAGCTGCTATTCAATAAATTAAAAGAAAACAAAACAAAACAAAGCCATGATAATGCAAGGATGTTGCTTTTTTGATCATGTTAATAAACATTTTCAAAGGAAAATAATTTCACAATACCTGTAAAATGTGCATACCTTGTTTGAAGAGCTGATTTACATAAGTCAAAATCATGGCAAGCAATAAGTATATTTGCCATTTTAACATCATAAGTTGATACATTCTTTTAAATAACATTTATAGAATCACAGAATGGCTTAGATTGGAAGGACCTTAGATATTACTGAGCTCCAACTCTCCTGCCATGGGCAAAGCTGCAACCCACAAGATCTGTCTGCTCAGGGCCCCATTCAACCTGGTCTTGAATGGCTCCGGGTATGGGGCATCCACAGCTTCTCTGGGCAGCCTGTCAGTATCTCATCACCCATGAGCATCTAACCTAAGTTTTCCCTCTTTTTGTTTAAAAGATTCCCCCAAAACATTCCCCCTCATCCTGTAACTATTAGACTGTCTAAAAAGATGATCCTGCTCCTGCTTATATACTTCAAGTACTGGAAGGCTGAAGTGATGTCCCCCCAGAACCTTCAATTCTCCAAGCTAAACAAGCTCAAACAGTAATATAGTAATTGTATGACTTTGTTAGGAGTGAATATTCACAGATTATTAGAAACGTAACACAGCTATATATAATGTACTGCGTGCTTTCTGCCTTAATTTGAAATTATATAAAACATTGATTAGCAACACAAGAATCACAAGCAAAAAACTTGTAAGCAGTGATAATATTTACCCATCCGTATACAGTTATTTTGTATGAGTAAAAAAAAGAAATAAGAAAAATGTGAAAAAACAAAAACAAACAGAAAAGAATAACAAGTTATCACTCATCAGCCAGCGTAATAATTGATTGCTTTTGCTCTCTTAGCTCATCTCACTAGAGAAGTAAAACATTACAGTTTTAATTAGCTTCAGTGCTTTAAGCTACTATATTTTACCTGCAAGTAGGGCAGCTTGAGATCATATATATTATCTTTACTTTGGCTCAAATGATGGGAAATGACTAATTTTGATAGTTTAATCCCTTCTGATGGTATGCTCAACTCTGGCAATCATGAACTTTAGAAGCTTCTAATGCATAAAAAGCTCATATTTACCTAGGTTACTCTGAAAGTAATACCTCCTATTTACATAATATTTCCATGGAAACTATAACAGATATGAAGAGCACAATAACACTATTTGATACAGCAAATTCTCAGCTACAAAACACTATTTTTAACACAGTAACCACAATTAGCCAATTCATATGGATGCACTGATCAAGATGCTCTTCATTTCATGGTGTGACAGCTGTGCATGGCCATCTGGAATGTGGCTCGTTTTTCTTATTGCTGTTGCTATTGCTAAAATGCACCATCCGCTGCCTCACTGTGCGCACATCCACAGTTTTGCCTCCATAAATGTTCAGCAAGAGACAATCAAAGTCAGTGGGTGCCACTGTTTCCACATGGAGGAATTCAACGACACACCTTTGCTTCATATGCACTTCCATGTCAGATGTTATTTTGTCAGACTGCCCCTCCACTGCCATCTGTCACACAGCAATGAGATGTCAGCGGGAAGGTTCAACCTCTACTGCCATACCACCAACATCCACCTCTGACATCTGGGTAAATACATTCTAAGTTATCTTAATGGACTGCCACTGCAAAAGAGCACTCAGTCCAAATGAGCACATGACCAGACAAGATTCAGTCCAAACTGAAAAATCCTAAAAAATATATAACACAGATGTCAAGTCTTCAGTACCTCATTTATCAAGGAAAACAGTTTAGATGAACAGAAATGTCCTGTGAGGTAACTGCTCACCTAAACAAGCAAGACACATTTTTGAACAGTTTTTTTTTGTATTCTATACATTACTCACTAGTCCATATAAATAATAAAATAGCTATTTCATCAATGGAATAAAATCAAAGAGTGAATTGATTTCTAGACATAATGTTTTTCCTTGGGAATTGCTTCAAAGGCTAAGCTGAAGTGAAAGAAACTTGCTAATTACACTTAATTCTGAAAGTTGACACTTTTTGTAAATCTTGTGCTCCAGGAATATCTAGTGCTGAGAGGGAAAACGAAAAGTAAAAAAATCAAAGCACTTACAATTAATTTGTAATGATCTGCTGCTTTTTGTATCTCAGAAGGTTCTGTAAGACTCCTAAATCTTGGCTTAAAGGCATTCTGACCTATTCATCAGGTGTCTGAGGACATAGTCTGTTTTCAACTGATGGTCTGTCAGTCAGAATACATAATACGCTCTTTCATCCTAGAGAATCACAGCAGGTAACTCATGGCTACAAAACGAATTTGTACACTCGGAAAGATGCTCTCCATACTAAAGGGTTTCTCGACCTTTACTACAACTAAATTCATCTTCATTTTTTTTTCTGATTTCTTTTATGATATAGTATATAATTGATTTCTGTTGTTGCACTTTTTCCTACCATGTCAGATTTTATTTTACTTTTATTAAGGGATATTTAATTTCAATTTTCACCACTGTTTTCAGATCAGCCTCTGACAGAGAACTCCCTCAAATTGGTTGGCATATTTTTTAACTGCAAGAAAAAACAATTCAGGTCACTTATATTCTTTAAGCAAGCTCAAATGATATTTTACTGCCAGCTGAGTAGTACCTCAGACAGTACTTCAAAAATTCATAAGCACAGATTTCTCCCACATATATAACACTACCTCATACAGAAGCTGATGATTCATTGATTTTAAATATCATTTGTTGCTATGTATAGGATACCAGCTGACATGGGCTGTCTTTGCTGAGAGTGGTGCTCTGTAATTCTTGAAGGAGCCAAACATTTGCTGGAGATATATATATATATATATATGATTTCATAAATTTTAAAGCTCACAGAACATAATCTAAGGTATGCATTTGAAAAAAATCTCAGGAGAAAAAAAAGAAAGACTCTGTCTGACACTTCCAGAACATTTTTTGTCAGACATATAAGTATAAATACAGTAGGCGGCTCCCTGTCTCTTGCACAGTATAAAATGAAACACAATTTTGCAGCCACTGCTGCCATAATACTTTCAGGATTTTTATGCAAATCTGACATCAGTGTTTCCACTGTGGCATTTCCACCAAACTACACTGTCTCTCACAGCTTTAGTTGTTTTTTTTTTGTTTGTTTGTTTGTTTAACAGAAAGCTCAAGTAATACACAGATCTCAGCAGCCAGACTTGATAACAAAATATATTGTCCAAACCAATTTGCAAGTGCCAGTTTATGTCCTTGCGTCAATGTTAAAGGTATCAGTCATTGCAGTCAGCACTTTGAACTCTATGACGTTTGAACAGTGAGAGAAGACAGAAATATAATTCCAAGCAACTTCTCAAAATTTGGGAACGGGCACAAAGTGTCACAGTGATGAAGATAAAAGCAGATAAGATTTGTTATGATGCAAATACAAAGCAGAGCCCAGTATTTTCCTCTAGAAGACGAAACACATATCCAAGCAAAGAAAGACAACACAATCAATTATGATCCTCTACTGGATGGCTTAATGACTTTATTTATTCCCTATTAACTCCAAAAGAAAAAGAGTAAAAAGGCTTTCAGGAGAAAGAAAAGTCCAATCTCAGCTCCTTTGAACTATCAGAGGAAATGTCAGAAACATAAAGATTAGGTTTGATGAAAGTACAGAGAAGATCTGTGAAATCATTAGAATAAATGGCTGTTTAAATATTTAATTTTTTTTAGGTCTATTTGTCATCCTCTTCTTTTATTCTCAAACTCCATTTTAAAAAGATGAAACAATACGGCATAATTATTAATTCATCTCCATAACTCATTTCTCCATATAGCTCAGTTTGGTCATATCCTCGTGTGTGATCTTCAGTCCCTTTTGAGTGATAGGCTATCAGACCTAAGTCATTCTTGTATGACTTCCTTTGTCATCTCTCTGTTCTCTGCAAGGTTGTCACAATTAATCTAATTCCTATACATATACACACATATATACATGTAATTATTTATTTTTACTTTTATCTCTATATCATTCTGTTTGTCTTCAAACCATTCAATTTGTGAATAGAAACACTTGTGTCACGTGCCAATTTTGGATATTTCAGGCTGTCCAAATTATCTGCATGGGGCTGATGCAGAGCTACGAAAACCCTGAACTTTCCTGGACTATATGACGAAAGCCAGGCAGTTTACTTCAAGGTATCTTAAATGAGATTAGGTAGCTGAACATTGCTCTTCACATTTTTCTGAAGACCTCTTATCCCTTGTAACAATCAGAAACGTCAGTGCAGTGGAAGGACAATAAAGGAGTGTAGCAGAAGAGGAACTAGCACAAATAGAATGGTGTTATAAAGAAAAAGTGTTCACCCATCTCCAAAGATCTAGGCTCACAAAGAAAACTCCACAAGGGAGGGATCTCCAACCAAAGATCCTTCCCCAGCGGCAGTCAGCCCTTAAATGAGGTCTAAGAGAGATGCAGCCAGGCTCCACCCCTTCCTGTTGCACAGATGAATCACCTTCACCTGTGCTTCCAGGGCTGACGGGTCCTTTCCTCAGGTGTTCAATCAGTGGTTCAGGCCGGGGCTCAACAGTTACCATACATGCCTATTTTCACTCATCCTTTAAAGTCATTTTCAGTTATGGCACCTACTTCATTCCATAAAGTAACACCATTAACAGTTTGGTTTAGTAACTCTGCATTCTGTTAATAACGATGTCGTTTAACCCTTGAAACTGTCTCTATTTCTTTCTCAGTACGTATCTTTTAACTTGACCTTAAAACAGCACATAGAGCAATGTTCCTGAGCAAAAAGCATGTGTGTCCTGCAATTTCACTTTTCTACAGTTCAGGATTCTACTTGCATTTCTGTTTCTAAGCATAATTGTAATCCCTACAGGAACTTACTCTACAGGCAGGTTGCCGTTACTTTGACTAAAAATTGCATTGTTAATTTTAATACCTTTGCCATGTATACAATATCAGCTGTATGTACCTCAGTAGCTGAGGTCTGCTGCTTTGGAGCTGGCACAGCCAGAGCCATGACAACAGATCTCAAGGTACAGGGGGGTTTTGGCAGTTTTCCTTTCCCTGAGTAAACCCGGGAGAGGAGAATGACCTGGCAGCGGCCACCAGCTCTCGAGAGGCTGAAATGGTGTAGGCGTTGCCGAGGAAATGGCTTCCACACCCTCACTAAAAGCCTCAGGAAGGGCCATGATGCATTGCTACCCAGCAGTCATGGAGAGGAGGAGTCAGTGTGTGTGTGTATCATGTGGGCAGTTCAAACGTGGAGAAACCATAAGCCACCCATTCTCATGACTGTACAGCGAGGACACATGGCCCAGTATGTCTGTGGCAGTGGGCTAGGCTGGGTCTGTCCTACACAGGTGGGGGTGTGTGTTCTGGAGCTACTGTGGGGTATTGAGACACAGAAAAACCATTTGCCACCCATTCATGTGACTGCATAGTGAGGAGGCTTGTTATCTCACTCTGCAGTGAGTGCTAAGTGCAGGGGCACCTGTTAGAGGGCTGGTAATGCAGCATGGGCGGAGCAAGCATGGCAGGTATAGGGCAAAGCAGATCAGTCACACCCCATTAAGGCTACCCTAGGTAGTGCTGGTGAGTCTGCTGGTTTGCCATGGCTGCACCCCAGCAGAAGGCTATTGCCAGGAAAAATGTGGAGGCCCAGACTGAGGTCCCACAGCAAGATGCTAGTGCACAGGTCTCTGGCTGCAGTGAGTGCCAGAGCCTGGCCTTTGCAGTGCAGGGCGATGGAGACAGCACTTGTGTTAGATGAAACCAACTGAATGATTTACTGAGCCCAGTGGCTGACCTGAAGGAGGAGGTGGAGAGGCTGAGGAGCCTTAGGGAGTGAGAGAGGCAGACTGATTGGTGGTGCCAGTACCTACTGGCCCTGAGATCTAGGTAGCTAGCTGAGGCTCCACATGAAGCACATCACCCCCAAACGCCTTGCTAACAGGTAAAAGATGGGACCAGCAGGCAGACACTGTTCCTGCTGCGGTGAACCCCCTGTCCTCTCCTCCTTCTGTCAACAATGGTGATGAACTGAGGGGTGTGGGACAAAGGCAAAAGGTTCCTGCTTGGAGCTGCAGGAGCACCTGCACAGCGATTCCCCTACTTCCCCAGCTATCCCTGCAGAACACTGTACCTGTTCTGCAGGGACAACTGGACAACGGTGGGGACGATGGTTCTTCCCGCTTGAAGGTGCCACCAAAGTCGAGCCAGACTAGCCTTAGCATTGAAACCTCCTCAGCAAGGAAAAAAAGATGGGTCATTTTCATTGGTGAGTCACTGCTGAAGGGCGCAGAAGGCCCAATATGTAGACGAGACCTCCTACACAGGGAGGTCTGCTGCCTCCCAGGGTCCCGGGTTAAAGATGTAAGGAAGAAAGTTCCTTCCCTAGTACGGCCCTCAGATTATTATCTCCTGTTGTTCTTTCAGGTAGGCAGTGATGAAATAGGAAGAAACTTCCCTAAGGACTATGAGGAAGGACTTAAGAGTCTTGGGGCAACTGGTCAGGGGTTCAGGAGCACAAGTTGTGTTGTCCTCTATTCCTTCAGTTACACGGAATGATTAGAGACTGAACACAATGGGCCAACAGATTAACACTTGGATCTGAGCCTGGTGTGCCCAGCAGGGGTTTGGATTTTTTACTTTGGCTTGAATTACATGAGACCAGGCCTGCTGGCAACCAGTAGGAATAGCTTGTCCCACTGGTGGAAAGTCATTTTACAAGGGGAATTGGGAAAGTTCATTGATAGAGCTTTAAACTAGCTATGAAGGGGAGTGAAACCGGGGTCACTAGAAAGGAGCCTGTATGTAACGTGACGGTGCCTGTGGGAGGGGGATGAGCTAGTAAGGTTCCACAGTCTTCTGTCTTGGTGAAGGAGGAAGATGATGCACCTTTTTGTAGGAAAAACACGAGGGTTGGTGTGAGGTTTGTCGCTACGAAAACATCTTAGTATGGTCAAGAGGGTATTAGGGCTTCTCCCACTCAAAAGGTGGCCCAGCTCGGGTGTATTTACACTAATGCATGCAGCATGGGTAACAATTAGGAGGAGCTGGAGGCCATTGTGCGGTCAGAAAACTATGACACAGTTGCCATCAGGGAAATGTGGTGGGATGACTCCACAGCTGAAGTGCTGTGATGGATGGCTACCAACTTTTCAAAAGAGATGGGCAAGGCTGGGTGAAACACTGGCTGGATGGCCAGGCCCAAAGACTCATTGTCAATGGAGTTAAATCCAGTAGGTGGCCGGTCACGAGTGGTGTCCCCAGGGCTCGGTACTGGGACCGAATAAGTTGAGAATGTAAGTCTTCAACATTTTTTTGCATTTTTTGTTTTCACTGGATTTTCTGTTTATATCGTAATTCATTCTCTGTTATGTGAAAGCTTTTTGTTTTAAATGAATAGGGATTGGTAAATTCCAGGCTTGTAGTGCTTACTCTCTGTAAATTGTGCACCATTCCTACACAAAATCTAACTAATAGCTTAAACCTTGTTCTGAGTTTATAGCTGCCTGTAGCAATAGGCAATCATGGCTGGAATTTTTAAGGAACTCTCCAATACAAATCTTAAAGTTTTATCTACCATTTGCATTGACTTTGGCTGCTTTCTTGACAGCATTTTTTCAAAGTTGATTCAGAAGCTGTATAGCATTGAAACTGGAGTACTGGAGAGCACTGCAATTCAAGTGAGCTGTCTTCACTCAGCACATCTAAATTATTTTAGGCAAATCTCCATTTTTATTTTCATGTTGACCCATGGGATTATTGCTTGATTACGAATCTTCTTTTACATTTGATTGCTTTGATTACATCACTGTAGTTCTGAATAATGTTTACTTCCATTTTTATTTTTGTGATTCAAATCCAATCTAGTTAGACATCTAACTGCAGCTGCATTTGGTTGATTGCAAGCAGTATACAGGAAGAAAGTGTCAACTATAGAGATTTTTTTTTATTTGTTTGTTTTGTAACAACAGTGCCCAAGTTCTTTTTATTCCAGGCATAATGAAGTTACAAGTTTCTTGTCTTTAAAAAGTTATAGTCCAAATAAGAAATATAGAAAAAGCAAAACAAAAAAACCCCACAACACTGTGTATCTACAGAATTAATGGAGAAATTACGAATTCCATGTTAATAAAGTTTTAAAATGAAGGTGGACTGTTAACAGTGCAATAGTATAGCTGAAAACAAAAAAAAAAAAAGTGAAAATATTATTTCAGCATTTCCCTTCTTTAAAATATATTACATATTTACATTTGATTACTGTCTCTACATGTTATAGCAAAGCAGCAATAAAACTAGATTTTACTTCTTTTTTTCAACTTTATTTAAATTTCAATTACTTTCCTCTCTGTTACAGAGATTTACCTATTTTCTCAGAATCTCTTCTGGTTGCCTTCTCACTGTTGCAATTCATGAGCCAGCAAAAAAGCTCAAGACACTTTAAAGCTGTTTAAGTCACCAGAACAATGAAGAGCAGCTATAATAAGACTAAGAGTTTGGCATGGTGCCTTCAAGTGGAAAACGAGACCTCGATGATAATGTTTTATGATCAACCTTCCAGTGAGACATTATACTTACTTACTTACGAAAAATGAAAATATAGAAAAGAATGAAAATTAGATAAATACAAGTGATAAAAAGTAACTTGACAGCATTAAGGCTATGGCCAGAGCTTATCTGATATTCTTCCTCTGAAAGTGATTGGAGAAGAGAGAAAAAAAGACTAAATAGAATGAAACTGGAAATGACAGAGATTACAGATTGCAGATCACAGTCTTCATTATAAACTATGGTTTGTAATATGTTTTAATTTACCTCAAATAAAATAGTTTTAGGTGGATTTTTATTGATAAAGAGTTTTTTTTATTCAGGATAAGACTTTATAAACTTTGCACAGGAAAGGTCCCACTTAATATACATTACTGAATATATAAACTCCACAAATACTGATCATCCTACAAGCAGGATTACAGGAATACATTATCAATAATGTCTATCCTACTTTGTGTAAAACATTAACTAGAGGAGGCACTTTGTTGGTTCTGTTTCTGAACAATCTGGAGGAAAATAGTGTTGGACCTGTGATACTTACTGATGTCAAACATAGCTGCAGTGACCATAAGATGACAGAGTTTAAGAGAACAAATCCTGATAGCAGTTAGTAAAATGGGAAATTACAACCCCAGTTGTCAGAAGTGATTCCTGGTTGAGCTCAAAAGGAAGAAGTACACAGAAGGTTTCAGCAGGGATGCACATCCTGGGAGAAATACAGAGGCACTGCCCCAGGACGCAGAAATTGAATTATTCAAGAAAAAGATCAAGTGCAGATGAGAGTTAACAAGGGATATGAAGGGAGAAAGAAATTATTTAAATATATCGACAGTAAAAGAAAGACTAGGGAAATTTTTTTGACCGCTGCTCAACAGAGCAGCAACAAAGGACTCAGAAAAGGCCGCACTACTTAAAACTTTCTTAGGCTCAGTCTTTTTGTTGTTGTTGTTGTTGTTGCTGTTTTCTTCATGCTCTCAGAACTTCCATGTTCCTGTGTGTCATGGGTTTATCCATTCCAGTCTATGCCCATGACAGGGACAGGGCCTTTCTTGATACTGGTGGTTCTGAGGAGGGCCTGTCGCCTGGATCTTCCTCTGCCTCCTCCTCCGCTTCTTCCTTTTTCCGTTCCAGACGCGAGGACACTTGTTTCCATTTCTTGCCTTCCACAGGGGCAACTGACATTGTTACTGGTGTTTCCTGTGATTGATCCGATTTGACTTGGGAATTTCCCCCTTCGGCTAAAACCTCAGCTCAAAAACTCTCTCTCTCCAGAAAAGTATTATATAGGGCGCGGTAAGCACAAGCCAAGCCCCAAATAAATTGTACCTCCTTAGATTTGCGCAAGCCGCACCGTCCCTGACTCAAATACTGACTTAGTTTCTCAGGATCCCACAGGTGTTCAAGAGTGAAATCCCATGACATTGTGGGTCCCCACGCTTCTAAGATTTTTCCTAAACCTCTCCATCTTCCCCGCTAGTCAGCATTCTCTGGTTTTGGAGGAGATTCCTTCCGCATAACACGAATGTATAAGAATACATTCAGGGGAATTGATATCATGCACAGGAGTGCACCCACTAGCTCGGTATTTGAAAAACGTGAGAAGAACTGAAAAGGAAGCCTAGAAACCGGTTTGAACATCGTGGTGTTTGTGAAATTAGCTATTCCATCTGGGATGTAATTGTTTGTGAAGTTAGCTATCCCATCTGGGATACAAGTGTCAAAATTCAGATTATACCACATCGCATATAAGTACCAGACAGGTGTCTCCATCAGGGCCCTTATTTGGTTATATATGAAGCAGCTTCCACAAGAAATCGCAATGTTAATAATGGGCCAATAATTTGTAAAGAACATGATCACATTCAATGCCTTAAACAGCGTCCCTACAATCGAGAGTGGATTCATAGTTGGTGACTGCTAAAGTGGAGGAAAAAAATGACAGACACTCTGTACAATGTCCAGAGTGTGGCAGACTACTTTAAGGTTAAAGTAGCAATGTTTCTGCAGCCTCTGCCTCTCTCTCTCTCTCTCTTTTTTTTTTTTTTTTTTTTTTTTTTTTTTTTTTTTTTGAGCAAGGTAGCAGTGCTCAAAGATTACAAATATCCCAGAATACAGGCAGTCTGCCTGGACTTTCAAGGTCAAGTTGTTCAGTGAGCACCCGTGAGAGAGATAACTTTTCTCAAGGAAGGAAAGCAAACTAATGCTCTCCAAAAGCAGAGAGAATCATGCTAAAAAGCTAAAAAGTGATTGCCCGCGTTCTCCACCAAAAACTGTCATGGGGTTATCCAGACCAGTCTATGCCTGTGACAGGGACAGTGGGCCCAAGGGCCCCCTCCCTGTCCCCCGCCCTGAAAACAGGAAGGGAAAGGGAAAGGAAAAAAAAATGAATAGACCATCTAGGGAGGTAAACTTATTTTACTAACTATGATATAATACAATCTAATTGAAATTGAGACTAAAAAATCAAATAAAATAGGAGAGAGAGAGTTATCAGAGCACCTGAAAACTTCCTGCCTCTTTGCCAGTTGGAGGAGAGAGAGAAAGACCTCCCCCAGGAGGGCAATAATCTCATGACCTCCTTGACGTGCAGGGACAAGTACCCGGATAGAGTATTAACACTTTAACTCCCAGTGCACTACATGATGTTATGATGTGGAATACTGAAAACCAAAAAATCACAAAACCGTGACACTGTGCCTAGTGGCAAGATCTGTGGGGTACAAAGTAGCCCTCACAGCAGAGGAAAAAGTACTTAGGGAGCAGTATAAGTAAATTGGAAGAGTCCATGGGACCAGAGAGAATATACTCAAAGAGGAGTGTCTTAAGGTAGCTCAACAACGTCACAGAGAAGACTTTCTCTCTTATCTTTGTTAGACCATGACAACTGTAAGATGTTTATAGAGACTAGAAAAAAATGTAACTTCCATCTATCCCGAGATGTAACTACAGTCTTGTTTTTCTGATCAAAGAGAGCACGAAGCAAATCTTCATGAAAACTACATACGTGCTGGATCACTAAAACAGTGAGGATAATCAGAGACTAGAAGAGGCTGCCAAGAGAGAAACCTTTGTAAGTGCCAATATTTAATGACCCTCAACAGGCTAATCTAACTTTGGACTTGAGCCTGCTTTGAACAGAGGCTGTTGTATCTGACTCTAGAAGGTCTCTTCCAAATTAAATTATATTTTAGGATTGTAACAGCCAAGCTAAAAGCAAGCAGAAAGCCATTTTCTGTTCTTGTCCAGTCACAACTATCTAAATCAAAACAAATACTAGTAAATAAAGAAAATTCAGAAAACCCTTCTCTTCATTTTTTTTCTTGTTGGACAAAATTCCACTTTATTCAGAACATAATCTTTTCAATTATACATAATTCAAAAGTTCTTTGACCAATTTTTTGACACCTGTCTTTTGACTGCAGAGTGCAGAGGAGTAGATCAATGGAAAGTTGTCTGAAGGTTTATTAGAAAATCTAAATATGATTTTGCTTATTATTTCATGATCAGTCCTTTCCTTATTAAACTATTTGCCCAACTCCAGAAGGACTTAGATATGCTGTAGAATTGAAATGACAAAGGTGAAATTAAATTTACTACTGACAGGCAGGAATACAAACATGGACAGCTGTCTTAAAAATAGTGGGAAAAGCGAACTAAATTCATTAAAAATATATATATTGCAGTTTCCTCTGTCTCCTTTTCTACAAACTATGCACTCTACCAAAATAATTAAAAATGGCAAAAAATATACTGCTAAAAAAATAGTGGTGTAATTTAAGTAATTCAACAAGGCAAAGTACTAATAATATTTCTATGTATCTAGTAAGTATGTTTTCCTAACAGTTTAAGAGTGTAGATTCAGCACTGCATTTGTTTTATTTACCTCATCTGTGCTGGAAAATGTGAAAAGCAAAAATAGACCAAGAACCTGTCAGAGAGGAACAACCAATTTATCATTCTTTCTACCAATTTTTGTTCATTCAGGAATGTATGTAATGCCTCCTATTTGTTTCCATGGAAACTACAACAGGTACAGAGAACACAGTAACACTATCGGACAGAGCACATTCTCAGCTACAAAACACTAGTTTTCAACACAGTCACCACCATTGGCTATGCATTTTTGCCAGCAATGAACAAGAGCCTGCATGCCACGCTCATAAATATCTGCATCAGTGGAGGTGACCCACAGATGCTGTCAGCAAATGCTGAAATGCACCACCCACCACCTCAGCATGCTCACATAGGCTGTTTGGTCTCCATCAGTGCTCAGCAAGCATCAATGTATGTGTCATGGGGTTATCTGGATCAGTCTATGCCCGTGACAGGGACAGTGGGCCCAAGGGCCTCCCCTTTCCAGCCCCCCCTCCAAAAAGGGAAGGGAAAGGGAAAGGAAAGAAAACAAACAGACCTCTAGGGAGGTAAACTTATTTTACTAACTATAATATAATACAATCTAATTAAGATGGATAAATCAAACAAAGTGGAGAGAGAGAGTTATCGGAGCACTTGCCTCTTTGTCGGTTGAAAGAAGACCACCCCCAGCCTGTCCCTCCGTGACATGTAGGGACAGGTATCTGGATTAGAGTGTTAACACTTTAACTCCCAATGCACTACATGATGTTATGATGCGGAATACTGAAAACCAAAATCACAAAACCGTGACAGCATGTCAGGGGGTGCCACTTTTTCTGCATGGAGGAATTCAATGACACATCTTTGCTTTATATGAACTTCCACGTCAGATGACATTTTGTCAGACTGCCCCTCTGCTGCCATCTGTCACAAGCCAACAAAACAGAATATTAGTGGGAAGGTTCAACTCCCACTGCCCTGTCATCACCATCCATCTCTGATGTTATGGGCCAACAACATAAAATAGGATACATTACTTTTAGAGCTGCTCTCATAAAATCAGACACAGATTAGAAGGCCTTAGGTCCTTATCCCTTGTGTTTTCTTCTTCTTGGAACACCGTAAATGCCAACTGACAGAAAGATTGAAATTTAGTATAATTGTCTGTTTACTTTACTAAAGGAAAGACCTTAGTGTTCTGGATAAAAACAGCATCAGATGACAACTGTCAGGGGTGCATAAAGCATCAAACGCATAATAGGTTTAATAGTGGCTAAAAGCCTGGAACACAAGAGCAAAGCCAGTTGCTAGCTCAGTGGGTAGAAATTACTGGGAACTTTTCTGGCATCTAGAAATCTGAGCATATCAGGGCAAGATAGGAGAACAGAAACAAAGTCTTAAGAATGATAAATGCCGAAAGGAGATGATAGATTTCTACGTTTATTACATCTACTAATCTGAATCTATGAGGACTCTTCTTCACATGTGATGCAAGCTACCTAGATCGTTCTGTTATTGGTGTTTTTTTCTCATTTACTTTAATTATTCAGGTTATTTAAATACTTTAATAAACGTTTACTATCTCAGGAGATAAACCAGAGCACAGGCAAAGAAGAGGTCACCTTTAGACTGCAGCCTTACACAGAGTTTAAATGCAAAAATACTTGCTCTCTAATCTGGAAATTCAAAAGCATTCTGTGCATTTTAACCTAAACTCTTGGAGTGGATTTTCATTTGTATGTACGAAGTCAAAGGATATAGCAAAGACGAAAATCTCAGATGACTATATCTACTTTAAGCTCTAATTACAGTCCAAAATCAAGCATAGTTTCATACATACTAGCTGCTTTAATACTAGGTCATCTTAAAGAATTTTGAAAATGATAATGATATATATTTTTTATATTTACTGAAATTAATTTTTATAGTTATTGTAAGTTATTAAGCCATTTTTCAGTGTATTCAAAGCAACCATTCATGAGAAGTTGGTGTTCAGTATTATTATCCTACTGTACGTGTCTGAGAGATCCTGTATAATACCTTCAAACACTGAACCTTCAGACAGCACCTTCTACAGTCATTTACACTTGTGGTGGGAAGCAAGAGGGAAGCAGGCTTAAGGAGACACAGAAAATACTATTCTATGAAGAAAGCAGATCCCAAATATTTAATGTAGTTTTAATATAATATGTTTACATCCTACCTGTGAGCAGGTATCTTGCGATTCCCAGCAATCAGGATAACATCGCAGAGCTGCTGTTGCTTCAGGTAGCTCTCCATTTTTCTGAAGGTTTGCTCAGCATGGTGAACAGCCTGGTAGAATTCCTCAGAGGTACTAGAATCTATGTCGCAGTGAGGTGATAAGTGATGGCTGGCTCCTGATAGCCTGTAAACCACAAAAGAAGTTCCATGTTGGCAAGGCGTGACCAATTGCCTAGACGCCATCTCAAACTTCTGGAAGCTGATAAGCACAATTATTGCATCCTTCAAAATTCTCATCACCAGAAGTACAAGAAGGGACAAGTTACAAGGCTTCTAACACTGAAATATGTGAGATTTTTAATTTAATTTAATTTTATTTTATTTTATTTTATTTTATTTTTTAGCATGGGCACAGGAATAGTGTATTTCTTTCCCCTTTGATAAAGTTATTAGAACATAAATGAAGACAACAAATAGAAGTTCAGTATATTATTGTTAAGGATAACAGTACAGCTAGGTCTTAATTATCAAAATATGATTGCTATCTTATTTGTAGCACTTTAGAACAAAATTATTCTACAGAACTAAACAAATTACCTATTTTTCTGTTAATCTTTAACATGACTTCACAAAACAAAATAATAATGGAAAAAGCAACTCTTTTTCCACCGACACTAAGAGTGCCTGCTCTAGCTCACTTCTTCAAATTCACATTCATTTTACACCAACTCAGGAAGAAAATTAAAACTCCAATTTACTTATTTTATAATAAATTGGGAATTAAATTATATTACTTATTATATTATAATTATTAAATATAGATTATTAATATATTGTAATCAAATTAAATTATATTACTAATTTTAATTCAAACCAATCTCATTATCTACATATTCCACTGAAAGGAAAATATCATTGTTTTATGATTTTTGTTATCAGTATTCCACATCATAACATCATGTAAAGCACTGGGAGTTAAAGAGTTAATGCTCCAGTTCCATGGACTGCAGATATTTCCAGGTACCTGGTTCTCAGAAGAGAACTATACAGCCCAGAGGACTCTGCATTTCCATTTTCCATTCAGAGGGAAAGATTAAAACTGTTTGCAGATCACAAGACGCCCCTTTTTCCCTTCCTGCTTGTCTCAGCAGTGTGTGTGCTCCCTAGCCATCTTGCCTTCAGCATTAGAGTAAGGCCTTAGGGTTTTGGGCACTCTCTCTCTCATTTTATTTTATTTATTAGCCTCAATTCCAGTTATATTGTATTATATTGTTTTATCTTGCATTCCGATATCTTATTAACTTTCCTCCTCAGACTGTTCCTACTGTTTTGTTTTTAGGCCCATCTCCCTGCCCTTTTACCCTTTTCCCCCTTCTCCCGGGGCATGGATCCATGGATCCCTCTGCCCCACTAGTCACGGAACCGGGCCAAAACAGCCCGTAAACCGTTGACATACTTCAGTCCATCAAATCAAATTAAATTATATTACCAATTTTAATTCAAACCAATCTCATTATCTACATATTCCACTGAAAGGAAAATATTCAAGAGAGAGTAAGTAATTTTGATAATTTACACTAATAACATAGCAGTTTCATTATATAAACATTGCATTAATTGGGTACCATGTTCTAAGGAATAATATTAATAGACGTGAATATAATGCAACCCACACTTCTGGTGCTGGAAACATCTGAAAAGCGCATAACAATAATTAAAAAAACAGCTGTTAAAATGATACACAGTTATTTTTTAAAAAATCTTCTAACATTTTTATTGACTTTTGGTAGACTATAATGTAATTTAGAAATAGAGTATTTCCTTTTGACATATGCCAGTGATTTATTTTTGCGTTATTTTTTGCCCAAAGGTATCCTGTGCACTCTCCTGTATGTGGAAACGCAGGGGAGATGAGGAAAGATTGGTCCATCCTTCTGTCATAGGAAATAGCTACACTTCACAACATTCCTTTAAAGTAGTTAGAAGCCTGCCAAGGTGGCCTTTATATAATCTTACACAGACCCAACTCACCCCGATTTCTATCTCACCTTCTGATCTGTGCCATATGCATGTACTAGAATGTTACCTTTTTAAACTATTACCCACATTAATGTTACCTACGTAGAATTAAACTGGACTCTGAGAAATCATCATCTGTTTTTAATTAATTGATATTGCAATTTGTATTTTGTTAAGGTTACCATATATGTGACGACTGTGTGGCTTATACTAGATACAAACTGAGAGTATGGAAGAAATTGAACTGGAAAAACTTTATTAACCATACTTAAAAGAAACAGTTATGAACCGGTGATTCAGAAAAGGACATTTCCTTAAATCTGTTGTACTCATCTTATTATATGTTCAAATAGCCCATGCAATACAGCTCTTAGAAGCTCCCTCTAAACTTTAAAATAAATGTCATATTTCCATGAGTGACATCATCTGCTTATGTTCTATCTGGACTGCCAACCACACTGAACAGACATCCAAGTTTACTTTCACATCATGGATGATCAACAAATACTTTCACATAAAACTGTAATGATGGAGCTAAGCTCATTAGTATGGGTAACAGGAAGAAATTTCAACATTTTATTTCAATTATTTTCCCTGAGGTTTATTGTGGCCCTATGCATACTTCTTCAGTTTTATTGCTGATTAATTAGAATGACAAGTAATTCACAGTAAAGAAATCATTGTCTAATAAATGAGGTTGGTAGGGTTAAATAGACATGCTTCTACCCTTCCTCCAGGAAATATGGAAGTTACTACAACATCAAAGTAACAGGAATGAGCAGGCCTGAATTGTTTCATATTGTTTACTAAATCAGAACTTGGTATAAGTCAGCTTACATTTGAACAGATAAGATACTAATCCTGCCTCTTCCTGGCTTTTCAAAACATGCTGCACTTATAAGGTCAGAAAAACAGACGTACCCTACTGTTTTTTATGATAGTGCTATAAAGCTAGATTGGGCTGAAATGAACTTAGTCTTTTTTGTCTTTGAATAGCTACAGCGAGTTTGCCACAAATTTTGCCCTCTTTTCTGCTTGCTAATTATAAACAATATTTTCCACATTCAAACACATCAGTCTGTCTGCCACTTAACAAGTCATTAAATGGCTACTCAAAAACAAGCTCCAAAGGCACAGCACATTTTAAATTACTATCTTGAAAATTAACAAACTTAGTAGATGGCAGTAAGTTAATCTTGTATTTATTTTCTAAGAAAGCCCAGATAAAAAATCTGGTCCTGATCCTCTGAGAAGCTACCTCTTATTCTTTATAAATGCTCTGTCTGCATAAGCAATACTTTAAATTCAGTCAGCAGTTTGTTAATATAAGAATTGTTAGAGAACCTTCAGAGAGCAAAGAACCCTTGTTTTGTATCAGTTCATGAGAAGTATGAACTTATGACCAGTTAGTGATATAAAAGCAACACTTTCTGTTTGCCTATATTGTATTTGTTCAGGCACTCTGAACAATTCAGTGAGAAGTTTGTTGACTGCATTCTGCAGGAAATCCAGCATAAATTCATCTGAAGAGCCCCTGATTTTTCAAAACACTTTTTAGCACTTCTGTACCTCAGTACGGATGGGAGGGCCTATTCTATAGTACAAGAACATGAAGGACTCCAGATGGCCTTTTCCCGTAATCTTTCTTAGTACATGAGTGCAAAACCTGAACTTACTGTAGGAATCTCAAGCTTTCGTTTTGAAATTTCAAACACAAAACATGCCTAGTCTAGAGCACTTTCTTTCTTTAAACAATTTAGTGAACAATACAGAAATAAGAAAACGAAACCTTCCACGCGTTTACGACCATGCTACTGAGTATGACAGGATGAAAAAAATAAAAGGGCCAAAAAAATTATCAACACTGTAAATGATCAGTAATCTGAAGTGATTCTTTGGGAAATGGCAAACCAGAATGATTACCAAATAAAAAGGAAAGGAACAAAAATCCACCCCATCAACTTTATACAGACTAATTTTCAGATTTCAGCATGCCATGATGTTTACAGAAAAGAAATGGTTTGATGAATGTCAATGGATGCCACTTTTGTCTGCATGGAGGAATGCAGCGACACACCTTTCCTTCACCTGCACTTCCATGTCTGATGCCATTTTGTAGGGATGCCCCTCTGCTGCTCTCTGTCCCACAGCAATAAAATGTAATGGAATATTGTTGGGTCAGTTCAGTCTCTACTACCATAACACCACCATCTGCCTCTGACATTGTGGACCAATAAAATAAAATAGGAGGTATTATTTTTGGAGCAGCCCCCATATAAATTGTGGAATTGTACTTAACAAAGTGAGATGGACTGTCAAAAGTCATAACTTTAATTAGTGGTTACTTGCAAAAATGCAGAAGATAAAGTTTTATATTTCTTAAGTCTTTTAAACCATTTTCTTTTAGCAACAGAAAGTCTAAAGTTTGGGGTTTTGTTGTTGTTGTTTTTTTTTTTTAAAATCAAAAGGCATGCTTTTTACTCCACTGATAGGAATTATATCTGCAACAGGATTCTACCTGGAGTTTCAGGAGATTAGTAAAAAATTATTTTATAAAAGACAATACTGGATAGAAGTGTCAGATAAAAAAATAATCAGAACATCAAATAGGACTATTTGTACCATTTCAGTTCAGTGATGCATTATTGCTGTCTCAGAGTTTCCCTATCTATGCAAAAAATATACATTTTTAGACAGTCATTGCAGATGACAGATTTGCCATTCTGGAGATAACATTGTTTCCTTGTAAATGTAATTTGGAGATCAAACTACTGGTAATGCAAATTATTCTTTGGACACCAGAAGAAAAAAAAATGACACCAGGGCATCCGTCTGAATAGCAAAAATATGTATTAACCCACTGCTGGTGGGTTAATCTTAAGAGTATTACAAGCCTCAGTACACTAGTTACCATTTTATCGTTGTGACCTCAAACAAGTTGTCTGAGCAGCTCTTTTTAAGAACAAGGACAATAAAAAGGGATCACTGTGCTACACTGAAACCATTTCTATGGAGAAAAAATATACATGTTTTTGTTTAGTACATGACAGGGAAAAAGAAAAAAAAAATAGAAGTAGGCTTAGAAGAGTTTGTTCAGACTGTAGTTTTACCAGGCTACTAATTGTGGTAGTGTCACACTGGTAGGTAGCTCAATTCCATCACATCTCTGTCTCACTCCCCTTCTTCAGAAGAACAGGAGAGAAAGGGAGACAAAATAATAATAATAATAATAATAATAATAAAAATAGGACAGAGAGATTGCCCACCTGTTACCTTTATGGGCAAAACAGACTCAGAATAGTGAGATTAATGTAATTTATTGCCAATTACTAAAAGACTAGAGCAGTGAGAGACTAGAAGGAAACTGAACACCTTTTCTCCATCCACCCTCTCCTTCTTCCCCCAAGTGGTGCAGCAAAACAGGGATCGGCCCATTGCACTTTGTCTGCCACTCTTTCACAGTCTCTCTCTGCCTCTGCTCCACATGACATCCCTGCCATGGGATGCCATCCTTCCCAAACTGATCCTGCATGGGCTTCCCACAGGCTGCAGTTTTCCAAGCACTGCTCCAACACAGCTCCCTACCACCAGGGTCAACCTTCAGAAGCAGGCTGCTCCAGCACAGGTCCCCAAGGGCAGCAGCTTCTTCAGACCTCCTGCCCACCACAGGCTCCTCTCTCTTTTACTCCCCTCTCTCTCCTTTTAATATAAGAGAAGAAGACAGAATTCCTATTGCAAGGAATCAGCTTAGCCTCAGACTAAGAGTAAGGCTACTGCTTCTTCAGATATAATTCTCCCAGTCCCAACAAAAATCATTACAATCTTTCACCATCCTTTTTCAGTTAATGAAGATTTTGACTCAAAGCAAGAATGATAAACAAATCTGTACTGCTGCACAAATGAAATTCCTTCTATTTGCCAGATTCTTTGCTTCCCATTATGTCAAATAAATAAGCAAGTAAGGAAATAAATAAATAAATAAGAACAAAAGATTTGTTATTTGTTGATTTATGGTCTTCTAATCCTTTTATGACAAATACATAAAACAAGAAATCCTAATATGTGAATCAAGCATTCATAATGCATTCACAGTGCAGTCATACTATAATTACCCAACTGATAATATGATAGAGAGACACCATTTTCATTGTGATTACAGAACTGTTGTCATAAAACTTTTTTTAGTGCTTTGGTTAAGTATTTTCTAGAACATTTGATTCCAAATTTCTATGAAGGAGACACTGAATTAAAAAGATTACTAGGACCCACAAATTCAAAACTGCAATTTCAACTAAACTCTACTTAAAAAGTTGAAGTTCTCCCACTTCTAAAGTAATACACCATTGTTCTTAGTACACATGCAATTTTCTGTTTATTTTTTTTTTGTTTGTTTCATTATAATAAATTACTTGGAGTCTTTAAAAATAAATTTTCTACTTTCATTGATCCAAACCATTAATGAAAGTAGTAAATAATAGAAGTTCATGAGGTGGCTGTGGCAGACAAAGCCATCAGACAGATTTAAATTGGATGAGGAAGAACTTTGTCTCAGCTGTAGAAATTACTAACTGGGAAATCTGGGACGTACGGTAAAGAATATTGGAAAGGCACCTGATACTGCTGCCCTTGAGCAGTTAAACATGACAGGATGGAGATTTATTGTCCTATCTTCTTGCAGGTGTGAAACACTCATTTCTCTGGCTTAAAAGTACCAGTAAGTAGACAGGTGCAGGAAGAAAACCAAAAAGCAGATGCAATATTGGAAATGAGAGACAGGTGATTTCTTAACAGCTCAGCAAATTTATGGCATTTTATTTTGTATCACTGCTCATCAGCTGAGCAGCACCAGCAAAGACACAAACTCAGGAAGACACAAAGCACAGACTGCCACACTTTCCTTGGAGTCAAGTAATTATGATGGCTTACTGCAGATGATGATCTGCACTGAATCTTTTTTATTTTATTAGATTGCTCACACATAGTATACCCAAACACTTATCCTGTTAAATCATGTCTCTTATTCTCCAATGCTACCTCTTATGGTAATAACTCTCCAAGGTGTTACCACTTCATAATTCAGCTTTTAAAAAAATGGACTGAGTCTAAGCCTGAAGATGAATGCACAGTCTTAGTACCTCTTGGAGAGGACAAAAATCTGAGCAAGATTGTCCTTCCAAGTCTACAAAAAGATTCAGGTCATGTGCCTGGTGCTGGATCTGCCTCTCACAGTAAAAAATAAACTTCCAGTAAGGCTGTTTGCAATTGAAAGTACATTTTTATTAAGAAGTGATAATTGATGAATGGAAAGTTGGTTTACAGATAAAACAGAGCTACATTAAAATTAATGTTTATTTAATAAATAAGAAATTCTGCTAAGCATTTTAGAACAGTTCTTAAAAAAAAAAAATCATTATGCTTTAATTCTACTTTGGGGCTTTTTGGCATTATTCAGAATCACTTAGTTATGAGTAACACTCATAATTTCACTAAGTGTGATTTTTAGTCAAGAAAGTGAATACAGAAAATATAACCAATGTGAAAGGCTAATAATTGAAAGTGACAAACTGATAACAGAGCCTTACCAACTTTTGCTGTCTGGACAAAACAAAATTCACTGACAGTTTCATTATTTCAAATCATAAAAATATTATTATACACGCAACTGTATTGTATTAACATGAATTTATATTTTTGTTATTGAAATAATGAATATTAAACATTAATATGAAATGAATATTAAAATATTCATTAAATTAATACTATGCAGATACATGAAATACAAGGATAAAACAGTAGAATTTTGAACTGACTTTAACTTATGTGCTGTCAAAGCCACAGCAAATTAAAAAAATAGTTTCTGACAAGTATTACAAGGAAATGATATCACGTAATATTTTAATTCAGAAGCTATGCACATAAAATAACTTGCAGTTTTATTACCACCCATCATTTATACACATATTTCACCACAAAATTAGAATCTTACAAATAAAGGCACTTAGGATTGTACATTCAGAATCTGTTGAAGCAAAAAATACCCATGAGACTCCTCTAATACTCTATGCAGAGGAAGATCCCATATCTTTCAGGCAGCTCTGCCTGTGAATTTGTTAGTGGTATGTAATTCTTCGACAGTTGCAACTTAATAAAACTGACACAGTACCACCAATAGAGTATCACTCTTCTATGTTAGTCCCATAACTGCTCTGGGAATAATTAAGCTTCAGCTTCTAAAAATCAGCCACAGATTTCCTAGTGAAATGGTCTAGAGTGAGAAGAGAAGAGAAGAGAAGAGAAGAGAAGAGAAGAGAAGAGAAGAGAAGAGAAGAGAAGAGAAGAGAAGAGAAGAGAAGAGAAGAGAAGAGAAGTGCAAAGCACACTCCAGCTGATTCTTTTAAAATTGCTTTTGCTTTCTTCCTTATAAGAGCACTGTATTTTCTGAATGGATCACTTACATTATGCAACATTTAACAGAATTATGGCATTACATTAGTGTCATGTATTAACTACTTTGTTATGACAAATGATTATATCTATATGGATAAACTAAATAAATTAGCCCACACAAGGATGCAGAAATATAAGGATGCAGATTTTTTTTTATTTTTTTTTCACTGAGACATCTTCTTCTAGTATTTAATTTATGATATAGGTACTTAATGCAAATGTAATTATAGATGTGAATGATGGAATAAGCAAGAATAAGCAAAAGAATAAGCAAAAGAATAAGCAAGAATTGTATTACTATTGCTTTTAGCATATATTTCAGCAAAATTTCAAAGTGCAACTGTATTATGTGCAGAGAGTTGGAAAACTTAATAACCCTATGACTGCCATGGTCATCACATCGATGACCATGGGAAGCCTAATCCTCAAAAAATCCCAGTTCGAAATTCTAGTTAAGTACAGCCCTTGGTCAAAAGGGAAATCCACTCACATGTACATACACACACACAACCAGTTCACCACTATTAAGCAAGTTGAATGAATGATGCTTCAAAAAAGGGAGCTTGCAATGCATTAGGTAGCGAGAAGCAGACAGTCTCTTTCTGCTACTCATTACAGACCTGTACAGTGTACAGTCTTTCACTGATGCTCACAAATGTCATGGTTCCAATATGCATGCCTGCATCTGCAAAGCAGTGGGAAAGATTTATCTGAAATAAAAGAATAAAGTTATCATGGTTTTATGAGTTTTGGTTATCAGTATTCCACATCATAACATCATGTAGCACACTGGGAGTTAAAGTGTTCCAGGTACCTGTCCCAGAAGAGAAGAAGAACTACACTCCCCAGAAGACTGTACGCTGTGCTGTTATCATTTCTGCTCAGGGGGAACAGATAAAAGGCCTTGGTAAGTCATCTGACTGGGCTCTTCTTCGTCAGTCTCTCTCCCTGCTGCTCGACTGGACTGCGCCTCACCTCAGCGTTATGGTGAGGCCTACCCAGCTTTCGGACAATATTTGATTTATTAGCTTCAATTCTAATTATATTGTATTATAGTGTGTTATCTTGCATTCCAATACTATATTTAGTAAATTAGTTTGTTTCTCCTCAGATCGTTTCCACTGTTTTTAATTATTTTGGGGTCCCCTGTTTCCCTTTTCCAGAGGCGCGGATTTTGCGAAATCCCTCTGCCCTGCTAGTCATGGAACCGGGCCGAACCAGCCCGTAAACCACCGACAAAAGTGTATGCTATTTCGCCACCCTGTTTTGAAGTGTCAATACATTTCTTCGATAATCTTGAAAACAGTAACTGACAATTTGGTGGAGTCTCTCTAAAATGAATTTGACTAGTTCAGCTTCTACACTATAGGATTACTTCAACCTTGGAAACTGAACTGGCCAGCAGTTTAGGACTTCATATTCTACAACAGCTAACAGTTACTACTCCTGTACATACTCAAGCAATGCCCTCCATAATGTACTAAATTTAAAAAAGTCTAACGTATTTTTTCATACTTGCATGCTGGCACAAAAAATGTAGCCATTAATATTGTTTTGGTCTAACAGCATTTGCAAAAGCAACTACTATTAGTCTGAAAACAGGCAGTAAGAGTCATGGGCTAGGCCTCTGAATTCAAAAGGTAGATACATACATGCTAAGTACTGCCCTTAAACTGCACACCTGTAGATACAGAGTCTCCAACCAAAGCCACAATAGTAGGCACAGTCACACAAAGCTACAGGGCAGCAAGTGGCATAATTACTGCTCACCTTAGAGAATAAAGAAATTTTTTACTGTGAGGGTGGTGAGACACTGGAACAGGTCGCCCAGTGACACTGTGGATGCTCCCACCCTGGAAGCATTCAAGGCCAGACTGGATGGGGCTGTGAGCAACCTGGTCTAGACAGAGGTGTCCCTGCCTAAAGCAGGGGGTTGGAACTAGATGATCTTAAAGGTCCCTTCGAACCCAAACCATTCTATGATTCTATGATATAATATAACAGTGCATTTGTCCCGCTCCAGTTTATAGGAGGGAGAAGAGGTTCTTTTTGATATATGTATACCCAACGGTGAGATTAAGACACAACGGGTCAAATGTTAGCCCAACCAGTTTATTACAAATCCTAGTTGCTTAGGGATATGGGGAAGGGAAGATGGGCGATAGAAAAGAGAGGGGAAATGAAAAGCAAGGAGTCTTCATAGAAAGCAAGAGAGAGATGGTCACCACCGTTGGTCCAGCGAGGTTTGTAGCAGGTCCGTTGTTCTCAGGAACTCATCTGGTCACCGCGGAGGATGGGAGGAAGCCAGGACGCTTTGCAGCAAGCAGGCCCCGAGGGGAAAGTGTTCTTCCAAAGAGGTTTTCCCCTCAGGAAATTCTCCGTCAAAGGTTTCTTTGGGAGTTCTTCTCCAAAATCCTTAGTTTAGTGAGGGCCTTTTTATCCCCCATTTCTCTGTTTGTTTTTTTTTCTTCTTTTCTCTCTGTTAGTGTGACATATCTGGCCCAACAGATAAACCAGCAGGGAGTGGTGCCTTCATTGCCATGGACAAGCATTATCACCTTTTGCAGTGGTCAGCTCCTTCAAGCCGCACCCCCGAGAAAGACTGCTTGTCCCGCTTCTGCTTATTTTTACAAACATGAGCAGAGGTACTGTGGCACGGTGACACCTACCACTCACCCCCCTAGATAATTTGCAATTGTCAGTTAGAGTCTTATCATCAGAAAGGCCTCACGAAGCAAGCTTTGAGACAAAAGAGAAAAACAGTTTTGACTTTCACAACATTTGAATATTTTGACTTACTAATCTTTCTTGATCAATATAATATTCATTGAAAAGGTGAAAATTAATATTAGAGAATAGAAACATATTTTTAATCAAGCTACTTTAAAATCTCTGTAACAATGCCTACATTTGCATCACCAGATTAGGGGAAAAAAAATCATTAATTTATTTGTCATTCTTTGCATAAAATGCCATTATAACAGCAAACAGCTTAGCATATTAAAATAAAAAGTGTATACAGGTAAATAATTTATTTTATAAACTAAAAATTAATGCAAACCTATTATCTGATTTAAATGAAAAATGATTTTTTAAGGTTGATTAAAAAAAAAAAAGGTAATCTTTACTTAGATAAGTGAAGTTCTAGGAATGTATTAGTGCTATGTAAGTCAGAAATGGGAAATTTTGCTTTCTCCATCTTTTATTTCTCAGTCTTTCCTAAGCTCCTAAGCAAGAAATTCACAACTGCTTTCAAGGCTCATACTAGAAGAAAAATCAGAAATAATGCGAAAAAATAGGTACGGTAGTCTTTTAGAGGTGCATTTGGATTTATTCATTTTAATTGTACTACATTAATTTAAATGGAAGTTATTTCTATATTGGCTTCAAATGTGTTTTCTATTCCTACTCCAATTTTGAAACTCAAAAGTTCTGATGATAAAACAGTGTTCTATATATACAAGATAGACATAACTACATTTAAATTCTTTTCTGAACAAATCAGACATTGATAATCCGTGTTTGAAGAAGAGATTTATTAAAGTTTGACTAAGATTTTTCTCCAATCCCTTTAAATCTACCCAAGTCACAGACATAATGGTACTATAAAACTACACTCAACTCCATGTGTACGCAGGAGAAACAAATCCAGTCCTAATAATCCAGTCCTAATTTCACTCCCGGCTTCAGCATGTTTCATGTAGAGCCCAGACAGCTACATTATGGTAGGCTACCTATAAGCAGTCATTTAAGACTGCTCATTTTTTTAATTTTTGCCACCAGGTAACTTCTCCATATATGGAAACTGATCAGTGAGGTGAAAAGTGAAGAGGAAGAAGGAAATGACATCTAACAGGAGTTCCTGCTATTAGTCCTCAAAAAAAAAAAAAAAAAAAAAAAAAAAGGAAGAAAAAAAAAAAAAGGAAAGGAAGGGAAAGGAGAGGGAAAGGAGAGGGAAGGGGAAAGGGAAAAAAACAGAACACTGGGAAAAAAAAAAAAAAAAAACCAACCTAAGCATAAGTAATGACTCCAGTAGAGTTTAAACAATGAAATAGTTTAAATAGCTCATATCAGAATTACAAGCTTTTGAGTAGGATGGAACCCTTAAAGGTCATCTAGTGCAACTCCCCTGCAATGAACGAACAGGGACATCTGCAGCTAGATCAGGTTGCTCAGAGCCTGGTCCAACCTGACCTTAAATGTCTCCAAGGATAGGGCATCCATCACCTCTCTGGGCAACCTGTTCAAGTGCCTCACCACCATTATTGTAAAAAACATCTTTCTTATACCCAATTTAAATCTCCCCACCTTTATTTTGAAATTATCTCTTCTTGTCCTGTCACAACAGACCCTGCTAAAGAGCCTGTCCCCTTCTATCTTATTGACCTCTTTAGATACTGAAAGGAAGATGTTAAAGAACCCTCGTCCCAGTATTAACCCCTCAGGGACAACACTCATCACTCATCTCCATCTGGACAATGACCACCACTCTCGGTATATTCTTGTTACCAGCTCCTCATTCATGAAACAGTCCACATGTCAAATCCGCATCTTTCCAATTTGGAGAAAAGGATGTTTTGGGGGGACTATGTCAAAGGTCTTACTGAAGTCCAGACAGATGCCACCAGTGGCTCTGCCCTTGTCCACTAACGCAGTTATACCTTCATAAAAAATGAAAGGGTTGGTCAGGTAGGACAATGATTTTCAAATACCATTGAGAGTGGCTTGGCAGCTATGTCAGCCAATTCCCTCAGGAATCTGGGATGCTTCTCATCAGGACCCATAGACTGATGGATGTTCAAGTTCCTCACATCATCATGAACCTGATCTTTGCTTACAGCAGGAGAGCCAGTATTCCCCTACTTCCCACCTTCCTAACCATCCGCTCAAGGGCTGTGTTGAGCAATCATTAGTGAAGACTGAGGCAAAAAATTTCGTGAATATCTTAACCTTCTCTTTGTCCATTGTTTCTACCCTGCCTGTGTTTCTCACTAGGGAGGCTACGCCCTTCCAGACTTTCCTTTTCCAGTTGATGTACCTATAGAAGCCTTTGTTATTCTTCTTTGCACCCCCTGTGAAGTCTAGTTCCAGTTGGGCCTTGGCCTTCCCGTCCCCATTCCTACACAGCCTAGCAGCAACTCACCAGCTGATGTTCTTATCTACTGCATGGATCATCTGCCATCATATATCATTATTTGTTTGAGATTTTCTTGCTGAGAAGACATTTCCAGTCATGATTGAATGCTTCCATATTTTTGGCAGCTCTAAGACACAGAGAAGGCATTAATGCTATAATTAATAGCCTACCTTACAGATGTAACAATTTTTCACCAGTGTAATTGCTGACCAAGAGTAATAGTTTATACAGTGCATAGTTTCAGAGACCTTAATTGTAGAATTAATTTCATTTACTTGTCACTTAAAAATGCAACTTGTATAAGAAGGTTTTAGAATTTGAATACTTCAAACTGTTGTACACATTCTTCAGGGCAGTGTGACAATTAGGCAATATTATAGATTTGTCTCTGGTCCCTAGATATTGGCAGGCTGAGAAAGGTTTATCATTAGCATTTTTTTCCAAACCTGAACAATTTTTACATACAACAGATAAACTCATAACTACAAGCATGCCTTGGGTTTCATTAAGTGTGCTGCAAAATGAATGCAAAGGTTTATTTCAGTCTTCTTATTCCAAAGTGCAGATAGATTTTCTGCCACTTTACACTGTGACTTTTTTTTTTTTTTTTTTTTTTTTTTTTTTTTGCCACTTTAG
>JACDJE010000439.1:930880-964671 GCA_016647715.1 Pavo muticus
CACTTTAGGGGTAATTACTTGATTAAGAATCTACTTTATGGCTTCTTAATAAAAGACTGTCACTTTTCAGTGAAAATTCAAGAATCTTGATTAATTCCACATCAGTAAACTCTGATTGACACTAATTAGACTCTTTTTATTTTCCTTTATTGATAAAATATTAAGGCAGCACACCGTATCTTTTGACTTATCCTAGATTACAATTCATTTCCAAATTAATGTATTATGACAAACCTTATATTAGTTCCCACCACATTTTCATACCTAGAAACTGAAGTAGAAGGTATTAGTAAACAAATCAGTGAATCCAGTGAATCTGTATGTCTTTCCAGTAGACTATCTATGGCCATAATAAAATAGCTAATAAGAAGTGTGTGTTGGATAACCATATGTATATATATATATTTAATATAGCATGAAATTAAGTACAATCATATGTGTGACTGACTTTTATTAATAAACTACACCTGCTTTCTGCCAAGCTTTGTTGTGATGGAGTATTCAATTAACAATATTAACATGTGCATGTATGCTAATTTCTGGGGTTTTCAGCTGTTTTATTTGGACATTTGTCAAATATGTATTATAATATTGACAGTCTACAGACAGATTTCCAAGAAATAATATTTCATTGAGTCATCTCCATTCTGCTTGACGCGATCACATTCTCACTGTCAGAGAGATTCATGCACTTTTCAATGATATGAAATCTCTCAGTCATAACATTCAACTGCAATGTGTTGCAAAATCCTCCTTAGTCCTCCTAGCAAAACACCTTGCCTATTTAAAATAATCCCACTGATAAGACATCAGAATTTATTTCAAAGGTAGATGTTACACTGGGAAAAGTAACTAAATAAATAGCAATCCAATTTGTAAATCTCACTTCTTCCTCGAAGCTTGCACTTAGTCAACTTGTCTGCAGGAATTTCATCCCTATAACACAATCAGGACACCTGACATCTAAAAAAATCCTGACTTCCAATGGTTATACTTGAACTTGGTATATTCTGTCTCAGTGTCAAATTTCATTTTCTTAAAATAACAGTTCATTAGTATGTTCCTTAGTTTTCAAATACGATTGAGTTAACTTCCTTAAGGAAATACTAATATCTTTACCATCACGTGTTTGATGTATTTTTATTATTACATCACATACATGTATGACTATGCACAAGTACATAACAAAAAACTGCATGCATAGTATCATACTGTATAAAATAAAAAGACTAAAATATGTTTTTTGTTATTGCTTTTGTTTTGTTTTGCCTTTTCCTCTTTTTCTGATGGCATTTAGAAAACAGATGAAAGATAGAAATTAAGAAAAGTGAATTTAGTGCCTATTTCCACAAGCATTTCAGGAAATAGAAGTATTCAGGAAATCATTTATTAGCATATTTAGCAAGAACTCTCCTTTATACATGAAATAAAATCTTTATTCTGTTGTAACTGCAATGTTGCTGAAAAGCAGATTAAGTTTAAACTAAACAATCACCTCAATTGTGTAAATCTTCCATGTTATTGTTATGTTACAAATCACATACCGCAAATCTACTTTGATGCTAAACACTTTCAGTTAACTGCTTTTCATCTGCATATTCTAACTCAATATTGTTCCATTTACAATACTATTGCAGTATTTGAAGATAGTTTCATTACAGTACTAAACTATGTTTAAAATTTTAGACTGAAAGGTAATAATTCTTCCCACAAAGAAAGGAAATATAGAAAACAAGTGGAGCTTTTGTTGCTGAAAGGAAGGCAAAGAGATTATTTTTTTTACTATAAGATTAATGTGGGTTTTGCACACATGACTAATGTATTATTTCATGACATTATCTGCAAACCTTGATTAAATAATTGGCAAGCTGTGTTACAAGAAATCCCACTGTTTAAAAGGACTTGAATTAATAATGTAGCTTTCACAGAAAAAAAAAATCCTGACCAATTAAAATCAGTAAAAGGTTGTTTGTCTACAAAAAGACAGCTAATTAAAGGTAAGATAATGATAACTGAGTTGAAAACTCTTTGGAAAAACAAAAAATTTGGGAAAATGTTTTGACTGTGTTGTAATGCAGCCCTAGTAAATGGATCAACATGAAAATTAGATGGAAAGCTATCAATGTACACTACATTTTTGGAAGTACTCTACTGTAATTATTATATTTATTGAAAATTAGAAAAAAAATAACAAGTATACTTTTTCATCTGCTGCTAAAAGTGTTAATTTTTAATATAACAAACAATTATTTGTATAACAAGTAAAACAAACTATAACCAAGACAGTCAAATTTGGGATGAAGAAAACTTATGAAAAAATATTTTCATTCAGGGTTCAACCACTGCTATTAAATAAGTATCTTTTTCACTCTGTTGTTAATTTTCAGTTTATCTACAGGTAAATTTTATACATGAATTTTCTAGATTAGTGAACCAAAGCAGAATGATTATTTTGCTATTGTTTACATATTACATTAGCTTTGCAATATGATCTAAAGTCAAAATAAAAAGTACTGTGTGAAAATTCCACAGTTATTTGTGTCCATATCATTTACCTTAAAGACTTTTCAAAATTTAGAATTGGGGAAGTATTAAACAAAAAGATATCCAAACTCTGAACAAATAGGTGACTATATCTTCGAAGTGTGAGGCTTGTGCAGATGGGATTTTGATGTGCAACAGCTCCTGTGATGGGCCTGGGAACTGCTGATGTAGAGTATTATTTGCCTTTTGCCTGATTCACTGTTGTTTGTCTGTGTTCTTTTGTAGCTGGGCAGATAAGCTTTCATCACATAACCTAACACTTAGTAACTCAATGGTGAAAAAAATCAACCAGTAAAATATGTACATATATGTTTAACAGTGTCTCGATATGCTGAGATAAAGATCTCGTTATACACATCACAGAGGGGCTTTAATTATCAGGTTATTGACTAGCCTGTAGAATAAAATATGTTGCCTATTGATTGATAAAGCTGCTTGCCTTTGCTGTAGATGGGGAGAAAAAAAAAAAAAGAAAAAAAAGAAAAGGAAGAGTGAATGGTCGAACTTCATTTCTATCCTCAGTCCATAGACTATTAATGTAGTAAGTATCAAAACATTACTGCAAAAATATATCAACAGCTATTAGCGGAAAAAGAACCAAATTAGAATGCTTCTCCCTCAAGAACAAATGAATTAATCACTAGGCCAATCCAGATTTCTCCATAATGAAGTTTCTTCTTACTGAAGAAAAAGTGTCACCAATTTATCATTATCATCATATGTGTGTATATAACACGTATCGTATATTTGATATACATGTCATCATTTGTATGTACATATGTGCATGTATGCATATATATGCCCACACAAACATATAAACACACTCAGATGTTAGCTCATTTATAAGGTTCACTTACCCAAAGTTTCTATGTATGAACCATTTGTACAACTTCCTTAACCAAAGTTTTTATGTATCAGATTTTTGTGTTTGTTGTTTTTTTTTCCCACTGTCATTAATGTTGAACATAATTCTGTTAAATGGAAATTTAAATTTTAGATGAAAGATTGTCAACAGGAAAGACAATTAAAAAGAAGGAAAGAAAGTAAAATTTTGTCTAGTGTCGTTAATAGATCTATTGCTGAGTAGTGCTGTGTTACAAATGCAGGAGGAATTCTGTAAGGCTGGTGATTATCTGTGAAGTTTCAAATGATTCATTGCCAAGTTCACCTATTTTGTATGCATTTTACAAAATAATTATGACTGTAACTGTCAGATAAGATAATGGCTGTGTGATCTTTAGACTGAATATTTATTCCTAAAGATGCTTTGAAAGGAAAGCAAAAACTTTCAAGGATGCACAGAACATTCTGAGCTCTGTGAGCTGCATTAGCTGCCTATACTGGTACAGTCCAAAAAGCTATTATCAATTGTATGGTTAGTTCTCACAAGATACACGTAATTCATTATATGTCATTTCTGTCAAGATCAGCTAAGAAACTAATCACAGCAATATCTAGATGGGGTTTTAATGTCAAGCTATTTTCAACCAGACATTTTTGCTCACCTCAAAGTGAAAAAATAAAAAGACCATATAATTTCAAATAATGCATTCTAATATGTGAATCATTTAGGAGAAACCATAAATGTGTTTGAGTTTCTTAAACTTGAAACCAAAATAGTGAAACTTACACCACTGTAGCACACAGAACCCTTTTTACTAATTTATTTTTCCATTTTATATCTTCCTACTTTTTCAAATTTCAAAAGGAGTTTATCAACCTAATTTTCCTGTTAAACTCAAATATTGTCTCAATATATTTTATGCATTCAGCATCACTACTCTTAAAAGGATGCTGTCATTACTAACTACACTTCAGTAGTGGAGAAACTGAGGCATCAGCATATGAAGTGATAAATCCAAAAAATCAACTCATCAATAAAAGATGAAACAATAAAGTCCAGAAGCAACCAGCTGGTAGTGCACTTTTCCCTGCAAACAATCTCGTGTAGGTAATCAAATATAATAAACTACAGTAGCTTAATCTGTAGTAGTAAATATGGTATGTCACAACCATTTTTGGCATAGCTGACAATGGCAAAGCATTCTCACTGTGCTGTTCTGGGTTCGGCACTCATTGTGCTAAAATGGTCTTGCTCCAAAGCATGGTGCTTTTCCCTCTTAAGGAAGTATCCCTCGACTATGCAGTTTCTTCTATTATGCTTAGACCCCGGGACAAATTTACATCACAAAAATTGCTAGCAACAAAACAACAGGTGAGAAGAAGCTGCTTGAGCTTGTTTACCAGTAGACCTAGCCAGATTGCCATTACTCCTTACTGAATTCTAATTTCATAATAGATCATACAAAAAGAAAAAAAAGGCTTCTATTGAACTTTATTTTTTTAAATAATTTTGATATAATATATTGAATGAAAGAGCCCTGAAGGAATTAACTTAGCATGTGACGGATTTGAAAGCAGATTTTAAGAAAATAATTGAATGGTATTTCTCTTAACAATATCATCTTACTGTTTTCTTTCCGTAATTTTGATGAACAAATTTAATAATCATAGTATGAAACTTTTATATGCCTTAATTGTTCTGGGAACAATATATTTGTTCTGACTTGCAATGCCTTGCAATAATAAAAACATAGACTTCTGCTTCATATTTCAGCATGGTTTGACATGAGATGCAGAGGAATTCGTGGTTTTTTTTGACAGCAAGATGGGTTGTATTTTGAAAATTCTTTGAAAGCATTTTGCTGAAAGAAAATGGGTTTGCCTGAACTGTCACGTTGTGGATTCTTGGAAGCCCATGTGTTCAAGCATACTGGCAGATTATTCTGAGTTACAAACTAGTTCCAAAGGCTACAAGCAAGCTTTTAGAAGTTTAACCACATTAAGCTGATGATCTAATTTAAAGAAGAGAAACAGTAACAACTTATGGAAAATAACATTTAAAAAAATCAACACATTTCATTGACAGTATGTCATGGTTTTATGCTTTTTGTTATCGGTAATCTACATCATAACATCATGTAAAGCACTGGGAGTTTAAGAGTTAATGCTCCAGTTCCATGGACTGACAATTTTCCAGGTACCTGGTTCTCAGAAGAGAAGAACTACATACCCCAGAGGACTTTGCCTTCAGAGGGAAAGATAAAACTGTTCGCAAGTCACGAGACTGCTCTCTCTTTTTTTGCTGTTCGTCTCGGAGTGTGTTCCCCAGCCATTTTGCTTTCAGCTTTAGACTAAGGCCTTCGGTTTTGGACACACTCTCTCTCATTTTATTTGATTTATCATCCTCAATTCCAATTATTTATTGTGTTATATTGTGTTATCTTGCATTCCAATATCATATTTAGTAAATTAACTTTCTTCTTCAGATCGCTGCCACTGATCAGTTTTTAGGCCCATCTCCCATATCCCTACCCTTTTTCCCTTTCCCCTTTCTCAGGGTCCATGGGTCTCCCTGCCCCATTAGTCACAGAATCAGGACAAACTGGCCCATAAACTGTCAACACCACGCCCCCATTCCCCTTTTTTTTGGGTTGGTGGGCCTGTGGGCCTGCTGTCCCTGTCAGGAACACAGATAGATCCAGAGAAAACTCCATGACACATTAAAAGATTTATTCTGTCCTAGTAAAAATGGCTTGATATCTCAGTGTTCACACCTCTCTAGAATATATTTTTGCATAATTATAACAGGAGCATACAAATACAATTCAAATGTGTCAGGGCTGTAAATCCAGCAGGGTAATTTGTAAGGCATGTACAGTTCTGTGCTAATGTGAAGTACATTTTACTTTAAAAAATAACTTACTGTGTATTCTTGACTTCATTTTTAAAGAATGATGGAGTTACTTAACCCATCTGAAGGTTTTGACATGAAAAAACGAACAAAAAACACCTCTACTTGTTGACAAAATTGGTGTGCATTCAATTGTTTATGAGTTTTATACTAAAAAAACATGCTTTGAAGTATAATCTGTTGTTTTTCAGCCAGAAAAAAAAAAAAAAAAAAAGACTGAGAAAACACCCAACCAAATCTATGCTAGCTCCAGTTAAAGCAAAGAACAACAGCAAAAACAAAACAACAACAATTTGCCTTGTTTGGAAAGGTGCTTATTATCCTAACAATGTCTTGAATAAATGCATAGCTATATTCACATTAACCTTTGTACAGTAAGTTTTAACCATCAGATAATGGAATGGTGAATCCAAATGTAACAGAAAAATACATTTCTGCTATATTTTAAGATTAGCTATGCATCTTATTTCAATTATAGTTTACCTTGATAAATTATGACTCCAAGTTAAAACACCCTTTAGCTTAGAGGTTTTAACCCTTCAAACCTGTGAAACACGGAAAGAGAGTGCCAATATAACCTTCTTATCAAGTTCTATTTATGCTGTCCAAATGGATAGTAATTCACAGATGAAATATGGTATATGAAATGAGTCCTGATTATCTTAACAGCTGTTTGTTTGTTGCCATTTCCCAGCAGCGCAAACAAACATAAATATATCCTTCCTCTTTTCTCCTGGAAATACTGTCTCAGCAATGTCTTACCTTTTAATTAAATTTGCAAATGTACACAAGGCAGGCTGATTCATCTGTAACACTACAGAGCTAGTAGGATTTAACAACTAAGACAGAAGATACTGTAACTTTTTAATAGCAGTTCAACTTCGACTGGTTGAAGAGGGCTACAGCTGAGAAGAAAATAATGCCAGATGAAATCTGTCTCAGGGTTACCAAAATCTAAGGATAAAAATCACAGAATCATAGAAAGGCTTAGGTTGGAAGGGACCATAAAGGTCATCTCGTTCCACCCCCCTACCATGGACAGAGTTGCCAAACACCAGATCAGGCTGCCTAGGGCCTCATCTGACCTGGCCTTGAAAGCCTCCAGAGATGGGGCATCCACAATTTCTCTGGGCAGCCTGTTCCAGTGCCTCACCACAATCTGAGTAAAGAATTTCCTTCTAACATCTAGCCTATATTTCTCCTCTTTTAGTTTAAAGCCATTCCCCCTTGTTCTGTCACTATCAGACTGTGTAAAAAGCTTGTCTCCCTCCTGCCTGTATGCTCCCTTCAAGTACTGGAAGGCTGCACTGAGGTCTCCCTATAGCCTTCTTTTCTCCAAGCTACAAAACCCCAGCTCCCTCAACTATTCTTCATGAAAGAGGTGCTCCAGCACTTTCATCTTTGCGTCCCTACTCTGGACCCACTCCAACAGCTCTGCATCTTTCTTGTGCTAGAGTTAAGTACAATCACAGATACTACCAGATGCCTAGCTTCAGAAATGAAAGTAATACAGTGGATCTAATTTTCCTATAGGTGGAGTGGGAAACTTTGGTTCATAACAGCCAAGGTATCGAAGGCTAGGAGACCTCATCAAACCAGCATTGAATACTAATGAAAGGAATGAAAATGAATTTCCTTATACTGTATAAATGAAAAAGGCTTTCTCATTCCTGTAGACTAGTACAAACATAAAACAGAGATGAAGAAATACAAACCCATTCTGGGGTTATTTATCTATTTAACTGCCTTTACGAGGACTACCAGGGTCAGAGGAATTGACTCAGACTTTGGGAGATCTGGATTCTGTACCTAGAACCCCAGGTTCTGTACCTACAGCTATACAGCCCAGGAAAATTGATTCATTTGATCACACACTATTCTGAGTGGGAAGTTCTCTCTAAACATCCCTGATTATGCTTGAACACATAACTAAAATGACAGTTGTGGGTCTAGAAAAGATCAGGTAGAATCGAGAGCTTCAGGTAATGGGTTGATATGTTTGACACGGTGTCCATCTGAATGGAAACACCTCAGCAACTCTTCTTACATTAATGGCCACTCATAATTGCCATACATTATAAGTGGACACAGTATAAAGAATTCTGCAGTGTACTTCAAACCTCATTCAACCACTACACATTTCCAAACCATAATCACTTAAAAAGCCTGTCTTGCATCAACATAAATTCTCCCTCTTAATCATACTGTTGAAGGTTTCTAAATCAAAGTATTATTCCAGTGAGTTTTCAGCAACTTTACCTTTGTTTGCATTTTGTTGGTTTTTGTGTGATTGGATTTCAGACTTTTTGTCTAGCACACAATATTAAGCTTACTGTTGGCCAAAATAATAATAATAATAATAATAATAACAACAATTACATGTTTTTGGGATGTCTAATTTCAAGATTAAAGATTTTAAATAGTTTGACATTCTATCATGCTCCCTCCACCCACATACTATTTTTAAGCTGCATAGAAGTAAAGCCTTAACCAGCTATCGACTGGGTTTATTTTGCCCAAGGCTTTGTTTTTAACAGATGTTTGCTTTGGATATTAATTTTATGTATATTGATGAGCTGTACATTCTAAAGGATTCAGGTTTGTATTCACAAATAATCTCTTAAAGCTCTTTAAGCTGTTCAGTAACATCTTGTCAATAGCAAAAAGATCTCTCACTGAAACAATCCAACATTCTTTTACAAATGTTGGAAAGACACATTTATTGTTCATTGTACTGCACATATTTAAATGTATTTTAATTCCTTTGACCATGGACACTTTTTCCAATTATTTTACTCCACAGCTATCTGCCCAATGGAAGATACGGCATTAGTATTTATTTTTCAGAATAGCTGACACATTACACATACTTCACTCCCCTTCTCTCCTTTTTTTTTTTTTTTTTTTTTATTTCCTCACAATAGTCACTCACTACCGTAGAAATAAATAAGCCAAAAATTCTAACATACTTTGGCAGAATTCAAATACTTCATAGTTCTGTTTGTTTTTGTTTTTGTTTTACATGAATAGATAATCTAGAAAAACAATAAAGACAAATTTTGCTTTGGCGCAGAATTTGAATGGCATGGCTTAGCATCAAGATGCTATCAAAGGCATCTTTGATGATATAAAGCAGTCACTGGAAAGTAACAGCTGAATAACTGCATTTCTTCCTTTACCTTTTTTTGGGTGCATCCCTCATGGCGTCTGACTTCATGCTTTTATGACGCACTTTTGCCCAAAAAAAGAGGATGAGCAGAATACTGCTCTTTGAAGGTGATAAGGTTTGAGTAGTATTCCACATCAACTGAAATCCCTTGGCCTTTTTAAACACCAAAAACAGTTTTGAGAAACAAAACAATAAAATCGAATCACTACAATATTAAACTCCACAATATTAAAAAAAAAAAAGACGTTTTATAAATACATGCAAGCATCTTTCTCTCTCTTTCCAAGTAGACTGCTTTATTCCTCCCAAATCTTCTTTTTTTTTTTTAATATATATTATTTTTCTATTTCTTCATGTCCTTCTAAGGTTTTTGATGGGTCTTGAATTGCTCTAGCTTGCTTCTCCAACATGAGCAAAGAAGCAGTTTGTATTGCACTAGCTTTTCCTTTTCTTGCTTGCTTTTATTTCGGGCAAACATTAATTAAAATAAACTCAAACAATATACAGCCAAAAAACAGATCAACATATAGCACTTAAAAAAATATGACAGAGTAGCCTCCAGTTATATTATACGGTTTCAGTGGTGCCAGAATTTCATTCCGTTTCACATTTGAAAATTACTCTATTTTGCCGATTTATCTGTTATAAAGAGCAATGACACATTCAAACAAGTAAAGGATGACAGAATGCAATTTAAACTGATAACTTCAAGGTGAGAATCTGCTTTTGACTGCATAATGACCTAATCTTTCTCAATGGTAGGCCTTTTATCAGAATAATTAATACTGTCACCAGTACTTCACAAAAATCATGATGTCACCATTCCAGGGAATAGTTTTCTCTCTCTCTGGAGTTTTAACAGATTAGTTGGGGAATAAATAAGAATGCCTAACTGCATATATGCATCAGTATTCATAGCAACATCCTATGGAAATCCTCTGATATGAAAAAACAGGATCAATCTGTTCAACCTTGCTTCTTAAAAAACTACCCACTTCTAGTTATTCCTTTTCTCTTTTATTTTTTTAGCAGTGCAATTTATCAAAATGATAACACTAGGAGAATACAGAATTACATTTTTACTATTCTCAACTACTCTCAAAGAGCCAAATATTACTTACTACTAGAATAATACCTTCTTTGAAGCATAATACAAATAAAATGGTAGTACCTTTATGTTCCAGACAATTTGAAAGCTTTCAGATTAAATGACTTGCCCACCAAATTACAATGAAAGCTGGAGGTAAAGCAAAAAATCTGAACCTAAATCAGCTGTGAATGAATGTTGTGCTTCAATGCAGAACCATACTTTCTGTTCATGTGTATCTTCTATTTGTCGAATATAACTAAAGACAAATAAGAATAAAAAAGCCTAACTAAATATTTCTCAGCAGTCATGGGTAAAACACAAAACACAAAAACTAAATGATCCAATTGTTGCTACATTATGAAAATAAAACAATAAATAAAAATTCTATTATCTCCGAAATATGTATTAATCACACTTTCTGTAGTTGTGAATGCTTTTCAGGACCTTCTGAGTTTGCTAAGTCCAACATCCTTGGTTACAAATGTGTTCATGTGTTCAAACTTCTCTTGGCTTGATCTCTAAAGGAAACTTTTTATTAATTCAAAGATAAAGCAGCCTGGTATTTATTATTTAATTACTAACATGTTCAAAGAGCAACTTCAAGATCACTTGATGAGAATGAATGTATACAAGACTATGGGGCCCAGTGACATGCATCCCAGAGTCTTGAATGACTGATGTGGTTTCCAAGATGCTTTCCATCATATCCGAAAAGTTGTGGCTGTTAGGTGAAGTCCCCAGTAACTGGAAAAAGGGAAACATCACTCCTATTTTTAAGAAAGGGAGAAAAGAAGACCTGGGAACTAAAGGTCGGTGAGGCTAACCTCTGTGCCTGGGAAGATCATGGAACAGATCCTCCTGGAAGATATGTTAAGGCATATGAGGGATGAGCAGGTGATCCAAGACAGACTGCATGGCTTCACCAAGGGCAGATCGTGCCTGACCAATCTGGTGGCCTTCTACGATGGAGACAGAACAGGTGGACAAAGGAAGGGCAACTAACATCATCTACCTGGACTTCTGCAAGGCCTATGGTCCCACACCACATCCTTCTCTCTAAACTGGGGAGAAATGGATTTGAAGGCTGAACTATTTTGTAGCTAAATAACTGGTTGGATGGTCACAGACAGAGGGTTGTTACCAACTGATCTGTGTTCAGGTAGAGACCGGTGACGGGCAGTTTCAGAGGTGCTGGAGCAGGTCCAAAGAAGGGCAACAAGGCTTGCGAAGGGCTTGGAGAATATGCCCTACGAGGAGCGACTGAAGGAACTGGGGCTGCTTAGTCTGGGGAAGAGGAGGCTGAGGGGAGACGTTATTGCTCTCTTCCAATATCTGAAAGATGCTTACAGCGAGACTGGGGCTGGTCTCTTCTTGCTCGTAACAGGTGACAGGACAAGGAGAAATGGCCTCAAGTTGCGCCAGGGTAAGTTTAGGTTAGATATCAGGAAAAACTTCTTTATAGAAAGGGCTGGTAAGCACTGGAATAGGCTCCCCAGGGAGGTGGTTGAGTCACCATCCCTGAATGTGTTTAAAAACCGTCTGGATGTGGTGCTCAGGGACATGATTCAGTTGAGGGTTGTTAGAGTTAGAGTAGTATGGTTAAGTTGTAGTTGCACTTGATGATCTCTAAGATCTTTTCCAACCTGAGAAATTCTGTGATTCCTCAGGGGTCCGTCTTGATACCGGTGCTGTTCAATATCTTTATCAATGACAAAGAAAGTGGAATTGAGTGTACTCTCACCAAGTTTGCAGGCACCAAGCTGAGTGATGCAGCTGATGTTATAGAAGGAAGGGATGCCATCCAGAGGGACCTGGACAAGATTGAAAAGTGGGCCTGCAGGAACCTAATGAATCAGAGAATCATAGAACCACTCAGATTGGAAAACCAATCTGGGGGGAACCATCATCACCACCACTGTCCAGTTGTCCCTGCAGAGCACTGTACCTGTTCCGCAAAGGCAGCTGGGGAAGCAGGGGAATCTCTGGGAGGACGCGCTTGCATCACCAAGCAGGGACTTGGCCACTGCCCCACACCCCCCGATTCTTCACTATTGTTGCTAGGGGGAGGAGAGGACAGGGGGATCACTGCAGCAGGAACAGTGTCTGCCTGCTGGTTCCCCTCTGTCACCTGTTTACAAGGTGTTAGGGGGTGACATTCTTCATGTGGAGCCTCAGCTGGCTGCCAAGATCTCAGGGCCGTTAGGGTTTGGCACCACCAATCAATCTCCCTCTCACATTCCTTTATGCTCCTCAGCATCTCCACCTCCTCCCTCCTTCGGGTCAACCACAAGGCTGAGTAAGTCATTTAGCTGGTCACACCTTACACAAGCACTGCCTCCCTCACCTAGCGCTGCAAAGGCCAGGCTCTGGCACTCACCACAGCCAGAGACTTGCGCACTAGCATCTTGTTTTGGGACCTCTGTCTGGGTCTCCACATTTTTCCTGGCAGTAGCCTTCCACCAGGGTGCACCCTTGGCAAACCAGCAGACTCACTAGCACTATTCGGGTAGCCTTAATGGGGTGTGACTGATCAACCCTGCCCTGCTGCCAGTAGTGCTGGCACCGCCCTCACCCCATTACCAGGCCGTTAACAGGTACCCCTGCACTTATCACTCGCTGCACAGTAATAAAAACCCTCCTCACTGTGTAGTCCCGTGAATGGGTGACTTACAGTTCCTCCGCGTTTGAACAGCCCACGTGATACACACACCCTGACTCCTCTCCGTCTCTGGTGGGCAGAGAAGCGTCACTGCCCTTCTGGAGGCTTTTTCTAGGCAAGGGGGTGTGGACGCAGAGCCGTTGCCCAGGCAACACCCATGCCACGTCAGCCGTGTCAGCTGCTCTCGCGGGAGCTGCCGGGCTGCTCTGCCGATCTCGGGGGTTCCCTGGATGAAGGAACCGGTTGAAACCCCCCTGTAACTCGTTATCAGTCGCTGCTGTTCTGTCTGGGACAGCTCCGAAGCAGCGAATCTCGGTGAGGTACTACTCCTTGGCTAACCTCGGCAATATGTTTCTTTTTCAAATCACACTGAAATAGGGAACATTTCACAAGATCTTTTCAAGAAATGTACCTCTGGGAATTCACAACATGTTGATTTCCAACACACAACTATTTTACACTAATGTCAGTCATTTTACTTCCCTATGGAAGCTCATTCAGAACCACTAACTGAAGAACCTGAAAATCTCAGATCCAATGAAATGTTCTTGACATGTCCTCCTTGTCCTATCACTATCAACTCATGTAAACAGTCGTACTCCCTCCTGTTTATACATTCCCTTCAAAGATTGGAAGGCCACAATGAGGTCTCCCCGGATCCTTCCCTTCTCCAAGCTAAACAAGCCCAGTTCCCTCAACCCTTCCTCATAGGAGAGGTGCTCCAGACCTCTGATCATCTCAGTATCGACTGCACTGCTCAGCCAGGCATCATCTGCAAACTTGATGAGGGTGCACTCAATGCCAGCACCTATGTTGTTGATGAAGATGTTGAAGAGCACCGGTCCCAAGACCGACCCCTGAGGGACACCGCTTGTGACCAGCCTCCACCCTGACACAGAACCACTGATCACAACCCTTTGGCTGTGTCCAGCCAACCAATTCCTAAATCCATCGAACAGTCCATTCTTCAAATCCACACCTCCCCAATTTAGAGAGAAGGATGTGGTGAGGGACCATGTCAAAGGCCTTGCAGAAGTCCAGGTAGATGACATCCACCACCCTTCCCCCATCCACCAAAGCCGTCACTCCATCACAGAAGGCCACCAGATTGGTCAGGCAAGATCTGCCCTTGGTGAAGCCATGCGGGCTGTCTCAAATCACCTCTTTGTCTCAAATGTGCCTTAACATAGCTTCTAAGAGGATCTGCTCCATGATCTTCTCAGGCACAGAGGTGAGGTTCACTGGCCTGTAGTTCCCCGAGTCTTCCTTTCTCCCTTTCTTAAAAATGGGAGTAATGTTTCCCTTTTTCCAGTCACCAGGGACTTCACCAGACAGCCATGATTTTTCAAATAAGATGGAGAGCAGCTCAGCAACCACATCAGCCACCTCTTTTAGAACCCTAGGATGAATATCACAGAATCACAGAATCGTAGGGGTTGGAAGGGACCTCCAGAGATCATCGAGTCCAACCCCCTGCCAAAGCAGGTTCCCTAGACCAGGTCGCACAGGTAGGTATCCAGGCGGGTCTTGAATATCTCCAGAGAAGGAGACTCCACAACCTCCCTGGGCAGCCTGTTCCAGTGCTCCGTCACCCTCACCGTAAAGAAGTTCTTGCGCACATTTGTGTGGAAATTCCTATGCTCTACCTACTGGCCGTTTCCCCTTGTCCTGTCTCCACACACTGCTGAAAAGAGTCTGACCTCGCGGTTCAGCAGTCACCTCTGCCAGCTCCCTCAGCACTCGTGGATGCACCCCATCGGGTTCCATGGATTTATGAACATTGGTGTTGCCTAGGCGCTCTCGGACCGCCTCTTCCCTCACTAAAGGGAAGTCTTCCATTCCCCAAACCCTCTCACTAACCTCCAGGTTCTGGGATTCCTGAGGGAGAGCTTTTTCACTGAAGACAGAAGCAAAGAAGGTGTTCAGTATCTCCTTCTCAGCATCCCCCATTACCAGAACACTCCCTTCACTTAGCAGGGGACCCACATTCTCCCTAGTCTTCCTTTTACTGTTAACATACTTAAAAAAGCCTTTTTTATTATCCTTTATATCCTTTGCCAGATTCAATTCCAGGCGGGCTTTAGCCTTCCTTGTCACATCCCTGCAGGCCCTGACAACATTTCTATATTCTTCCCAAGTGGTCAGACCCTTTTTCCACATTTCATGGACCTCCTTCTTGCCTTTGAGTTTGCGCATGAGCTCCTTGCTCATCCACCCAGGTCTCCTGCCACCCTTTCCTGATTTCTTGCTACAGGGATGCACTGATCCTGAGCTTGGAAGAAGAGCTGTTTAAATGCTGACCAGCTCTCACAGGCCCCCTTACCTTCTAACACCCTAGCCCATGGGATAGCTCCAAGTAGGTCCCGGAAGAGATCAAAGTTGGCTCTCCTAAACTCCAGGGTAGCAATCCTACTTTTTGCTTTGCTTCTTCCACTCAAGATCTTGAACTCCACCATCTTGTGGTCACTACAACCCAAGCTGCCCCCGACCTTTACTTCCTTAACAAGCCCTTCCTTATTAGTGAGAATAAGGTCCAGTAACACCCCTCCCCTCGTCTTTTGAACTCCACCCTCTTCACCCATCAAGCTCTGTTTTGAGCCTTGAACTACCCGCTCAGCCCCAGTCACCCTCATTTTGTCCCCTTCTCCCTTCATACCTAGTTTAAAGACCTTTCAATGAGTCCCGCCAGTTCTTCAGCTAGGATCCTCTTACCCCTTGGAGACAGGCTACTTCCATGTGCAGCCATCATGCCAGGTGCCGAGTAAATTGCCCCGTGGTCAAAAAACCCAAAATTCTTGTGTTTGCACCAGCTTCTAAGCCATTTATTTATGAGGTGGGTTTTTTGGATCCTCTCAGTATCCTTCCCCGCCACTGAAAGTATAGAAGAAAAAACCCCCTGCACACCTGTTCCTTCAGCTACCTGCCCCAGTCCCCTGAAGTCTTTCTTGATAGTCCTCAAGCTTTTCTCAGCGACTTCGTCACTGCCACCCTGAACTATCAATAATGGGTAAAAATCAGAAGGGTGAATCAGTCCGGGAAGTTTCCTAGAAATGTCCCTGACCCATGCCCCAGGTCAGGGAGGCAGCACGCCTCCCTACGGGTAGGGTCAGGCCAACATATAGGGCCTTCCGTTCCTCTCAGCAGGGAGTCGCCTGCCACAACCGCCCTTCTGTCCTTCCGGGAGGAGGCAGTCTTGAGGCGTGGGGTCAACCGCTTCACCTGAGGCAACTTCACAGGTGGACCTCCCTCCACACCCTCACTCACCTCTCCCTCGAGTTCCAGGGCCTCAAACCTATTTCGCAGAGGCACCTGGGGAACCGAGCTCTAGTTACCAGCCTTTGGCTTTCCATACCGCGCTTAAACCCTGTAGGGCCATCTCCTATCACTGCAGGTGATGTGCTGTGGTCATCCTTGGCTCCTGGGTTCCCATGGGTGAAATCCATTATCGCCCTTCTCTAAAAATGTTAAGATCTACATTCACAGTAACACGCGTTGTGAAAATCTACACCTGAAGTTAAGTAAAGTGAGAATTTTAAGATAATCCATTGGTTGTTTTCTGTTTGGGTTGAAAGATATTTCCATAAAAGATGTAAGATGCGAAGACTAATTTTATTTTCTTCCTTTTTCTTTGGTGCTATGGGGAAATCCATATACTTAAATGCTGTTATGACAGTGAGGAAATCATTACTCTGGAGGAAATGGCTGCTCAATGTTGGAGCTATAGTGTGAGGGAAAAGGGAAGCTCTCATTTTCCTTTCTATAGGAAAATTTCAATAGTGGGGGTTGTGAAAGGAGCAGATGAGAGGATGGTCATTAGGGAGAAATTTTCATATTTCTGGTTAGGGAGAAGGATGAAAGACTGCAAGTAATGAGTTTGATGAGCGCAAGTAGTAGCATAAATTACTTAGGACTGCAGTTGTTAATGAGATCTGGTTATAAAATGGTTACCTATTTTAAAACAAAACTGCATTTATGCTAGATTAATCTGAAATTCCAGCTAAGATTTGCATTCTCAACCAGTGACCAACATTTAGCATACATCTAACAAAGCAACAACTACAAAATTATAGATTTATTCCACGCTTAACTGATTTTTTTTTCAGAAAAAAATAAGCTTCTAGAAAGTTCATTGCAGGCTACAAACATCTATTAAGAGGTTTTTATTTTTAAGTTTGATAGATTTGGCCACAGTTAAGTCTAGGTTGCAATAGCCTAATTAGCAGTGGCCAAAATAATGATAAATAAAAGATCTTTGAAGTATTGATTCATTAACTGCAGTTACGGCAGGAATCATGCTGATTCCTGAGAAAATACACTGATCTGAGAGAACAGTTGATCCAGAGATTATTTACTTAACTATCTAGCTGTATCTTAAACAGGAGAAACCAATATCCTCATTAAAGGATTGCTTCTTGCTAGGGTTTCAGAGATGTGAATTAAACCACAAAACTTACTCTTATGTTACTAAAGCTGAAAACATCAATAAATAAGAAAAAAATAAACAACCACAAAAGCTCAGTGCACTCCCAATAGATATGTCCCAGCAAACACTTATTTTCACGTTATGAAAAATAGCTTGGTTCTATTCAAAGTATTCTGAACTCCTAAAGAAAACCAAATTCCAGGTTACTTTCTTGTTTCTGTGTTTGTTTTCCTTTGTATAAACAAACATATAAGGGCAACAGCTCCCTGCAGGAGCATGTAGTGCTAGCTGGGATGTGGAGATGAGGAAAGACATGCAGCAAAGGGAGGCTGATTTTTTTGATCTCAAAACAAGATACAGTAAAACGCTAACAACTCATTTTACCCGTTCAGTTCCCTCATTTTCTCACACACACATACTGTTGTTACAGCCTATTTCTTTGTGTAAATAATGACAGTATCAGTAAACAGAACAGATCAAATTAGAGCTGAGGTTGTTGAAGACACAGAGACACACTTTTGCTGTGCACCAGAAGGCACCACTGTAGAAGTATACGACTCACAATCTCTTTGGAGTAAAATACATGAAACTTCGCAGATCGCTTAGATTTGACATTGACTAGTAGAGAAGGGTAGAGGAGTTTACATTCTTCAAACAACAACAGACCATTTTTACACTGATGTTATTTGTGAACAGACCATTTTTACACTGATGTTATTTGTGAACATACAGCAGATTAGCTTAACTGCACACTAAATAGTGTAAAATATTTAGAACAAGATATCAGAGGTAGCACTGTTGCTCTTGGTGCACTCAATGACTATAAGCCACATGAGAGTGACAGGAAGCATTCCTAAGGAGTGACCCAAAAGAGTGCTGGTGAATAGGCTAACAGCTAATTATTGGGGTGCATTTGGTCAAGCAAAGGACATGAGACATGCTCATTATCTCAACTGTCGTGGGAAGAGATATAGAAAATTTCTACACAAACAAATGAAAGGAATAGACCGTCTAGATACATCTGTTTCTAACTGTGACTCAGATACGAGAAACTATATGCTTATGAAAGGATTGTTTGAATATTCCTTCCTATTAGTAAAGCTGAAAAGCTTTCTGAGACAGAAAAACCAACTACAGCTGTTCATGCCATCTTACTAATAATGGAACTGAATATTAACAAAATGCTGTTCTGATGTCTCCTACCATCTCCTTACAACCTGTCCCTTAATTATTTGTATGCTCAGTACCAGAAATGGTGCAAGTAAGAAAACACAGAAGGAGATGCAATTACAGCTTTCTGACCACTGTACTGCTTTGGGACTTGCTACTCTCCTGAGATATGCTAAGTGCCAGAAACAAAACTCAGAAGTTACCACCAATAGTTACCAATAATCCAAGTATGAGTCTGGTGCAACCTTCTAGATTCTCCACAAGCACCTTTAGCAATGTTCCAATTATTTCTAACTATAAACAGAACTAGAGGGCCGGATTACAGAGGATTTAATGGTTCCAACAGGAGGTTGTCTCAACGGGGAAAATTTTACCTAATCAGATTCAATTTCATGTTTAAGGCGTACAAAATTATAGTTAAGAATTTAAAAGTAGAGGATGCTGTAAGTGCTTACATGTTTAATCTGAAACTGGTGTGAACATGGCAGATTTTTTTCTTAAATGGAGTTCAATTTCTGGCTACCAAAAAATGGACAAGTGTTAAGAACAGGACAGGACAATTGCATAGTGTTTCAAACATAACCCTGAGGATAGAAAACAAATAACTGCTAAAAATAATTTAAAGTGCAGGATTAGAAATATCATGGTGACATATATAGAACATAAGATAAATGTAATAGTAGTAGGTGTAAATTTATCTGAGAGGTATCAATGAGAACACTGAACCTGTAAGTACACATTAAGGTTTACAGGATAAATTCTGATAAATAATTGTTTCTATAGTGTGAATTGGCCGTTTGCTCCAGGAGCCAGCCATCCTCAGCGCAAGCAAACTAGTCTATTTTAATTCCAGAAATGGAGATTGTTCCCTGGTGAAAAGCTCAAGAAGACCTGTACAAGTACAGCAGTAGGACCTGCCACAAAGGCAAATAGGGAGATTCCAGCTCTCTGTGTTCATGGGAAATTCAAGAAAACTGGATGAACAACTAACAAGAGATTGATACAAATATTAAACTGAAATGAATCTTTAATCATCTGCCTAGTTATAATTAGTTGCACTTAGACAATTACCAAAAATGCCTTACTAATTCTCAGAACTTAAAACTTTTTGGTGAATGAGATTTACAAGTAATATTGTAATATTTAGGTAAACTTGTTCCTAAAAAGGCACTGCACAACTATTTAAATTTCTATTCTGAACCACAGAAATCACAAATCTAGAATAGCTTACCCTTTGTTAAAACAGGAAGAAGTTAATTCAAATTGCCTTGCATTTGCTGTGAGATATATTCATCTGTGATTGATAAAAAAAAATACCCATGGGTAATTTTCATTTGTGTCTAAGTCTAAAGGGATTGATTTCAGATCTTTTTTTTATTTTTTTCCCTCAAATATTCTAAGGTTATTGTGAGACCACGTTTTCAAACATTTCTGGAAGATGTTCTTCATGATTTCACCTGTAGGTTGAGTGCCTATGTTTTTTTTATTATATTACCCATGGAATTAAAGTAGGGAGTGAAACTGACTTCAGGACATGACTATATTAAATGTCATTCCAGTTTGACAACAAGCCTTTAACAACTATTATATGCATGATTTTTAGCAGCTGAGCACTCACCAGAGGCTGATTATACCTCCATTATATGCCGTTAGTTCACTTACAAGTGTGCTTAAGAATCAAGGATTCATTGGGAATGTAAAATCTAACAAAGAGATTAATTAGACATGATCTATTCTTCACCTACTGATGACAGGTTTTTATCTCTTGATTCCAATCTTAGAAGATTAGTGTTTATTTATTCACTACAGTGAAATTCCATGTATGTACTCCACCTGACTTGAATCAATGTAATGATCCCTTCTGGATTTACTCACTAAATCACTTCTTTACTGTTTTCAAACACCTACAGTAGGAGACAGTTCAAGAAACAAATTCAATGAAGGTTCCATTAAATAAACTTCAGTAGTCTAGTTACTCTTGAACATGAAAGGATTCAACCAAAATTTTGTTTCTTAAGTGTACAATCTCAAGGCCTCTGAAGTGAATATATTGAATGAATAACATGCAATACACTTTGTCAAACAATTTGAAGTAAAATCTTTCATTCAGGTCTTTTAACAGTCAAAACACTGTATCAACATCTGTGCATTTTATGATTCATAGGCTGCCTAAAACATCAGTTTAGTTTTTTATTATTTGCTTACTATTCCAAAGAGAAATCTGGTTATTTTAATGTAACTGTTAACCTGCAAAATAAATAAAGCTACACTGACTATAAATATTAGTATAGCCTTAATCAATATGGAAATTAAACTTATTATAGAGCAAAATCACACAAGTACTCTATTATAATAATAAAGTGTGTATATATTTTAAGGCAATCTCATTTCATGGCCAGAGGAAACATTAGTTAGAAAGATTAGTTAATAACAAAATAGCATACTTAATTGAACAGATTCTCAATTACTCAGAAAACAAGTTTCATTTTTATAATTTGGATACTATAATGTCTCATTTCAGTTATTTTTTTTTAGATAAAAAGTTGTTTTCCCTCTGTGCTTCTGTCCCTTGGTGCCCATTCTGTAGTTCTTACTGACCGTGGCTGTTAGCAAAATCTGAAACACTGCTTAATTCAAAATGTAACCAGACAATTTTAAGAACTTAAAACTTATTTATTTTTAAATAGCTTTTCTCTCTCACCACAAAACTTCTGAAGAGATATCAAGATTCAGGTAGAACTGTAAGAAAATATGTCAAAAGAAAACATAACAAAAAAAAAATCTTATGTTTCTTCTCACCATCATCCATAACAAGTTGGATTTCTATTCTGAATCATACTAAATCCATAGATTTTACTGCTACACTTGTGCCATATGAGCAAAAATCAGAATATGACAATTGTTTTTTTTTTCAAAAATAAATTACAGTATCAAAAAAATAAAACTGCAGTACATTCCAGCTTCGCTTGGATATTTGTTGTTTTTGTTTTTTGTTGTTTTTATTGTTGTTTTTAATTTGGGTTTTGTTTTAGTAATAGAAGCTGCCGCATTTGTTTAATAACAAAGGAAGGCTTTTGTTTTGTTTTTGTTGGACTGGATGATCTCTAGAGGTCCCTTCCAGCCCCTACTATTCTGTGATTCTGTGAAGTAATACATAATGCTGCAGTCAGAATTACTAAATGAACTTTTTTTTACAGAGCATTTGTGAACTCTGTTCACTGTGCAAACTTTATTGTCCAAAATTACTCCTCATTAACATGTTTTTTATACTTTGCACATAGAAATGCCACATACAGGCATCTGAAACAATTTAACTTGTTCTCACACATCTGAATTGGTCTTTGGATGGCAGCACAGAAAGTACAGTCACCAGTAGATCCAGTGCAATACCTGTCAATACATCTTTGCCATCTTAGGGCTTCTCAAATGACACTAGATGTCTGTGCATGCGGAACTGAATTCCAGGAGTCTGGAGAACTATTTATCTGGATGTTTACAGGAACTTCAGCAATGAGATTTCCAGCTCTTTTGATACCCTTAACTTAGATGTTTCTCTTAAGGCAGCAGTATATGCTTCAATTGCCAGACTACCTTACAACATCTACATTACAGACATGGAAGTCAGGTATAATGAATCCTGAAAAGATCGCAGAAATAATTACAGATAAATAAAGAAGGTGGTGGAGTAGGTATTATTTTGACTACAAAATGCAAAATAAAAAGCAGAGCAGAATTTGGTTATATATTCTTTGAATTTACTAGTTAAAACTGTTGCAGCTTAATCTTAATCATATATTTAATAAAATTAACAAACAAAAACAGAATTGAGGAGAATTGGAACATGTATCCAGCTGCACAATATGAATTATATATAATGCAATATAAGCTCACAGCTTTGAATTTGGGTGCTGCCTGCAAAAACAAATTCCACACTTACCCTTTCAGCTACGAAAACTGCTGAGCATAGGGTTTACAACAACTGCATTCAGTGCAATCAATGGATAAATATTCTCTAAACTGCTCACATTTCATAAATATTCTTTAGGCTAAACCTCTGCTGAAGCCAGAAGGATTCCACCAAAACTGCTAAGTGGGAGTAATACTACTGTGATCTTCTATAGTTATTTGCATTTTTTTTTTGGTAGACGGTGGCCCACAAACGATAAGCTGTTTCATGTAACAGGCAGTGACAATATTACGATTTCCCAGGCATTAGTCTGTGGGAGTGATAAATAAATCCATATTTTAAAACTTCAACCTTTATCTCACAATCACGAAACTGTTTAAAACCAACACAAAATATGACAATAAACTTTCAAATACTTTATTCAGCTGAATGAAATATTAGTAATATGATTTAAAGCCTCCTAGCAGAGATCATACAATCACAGAATCACAAGATTGAAAAGGACCTACAAGATCATCTAGTTCAACCGTCCTCCCATTACCACTGCTACCACAAGCTACTAAGCCATATCTCGTAGCTCTTCATCCAGACGCCTCTTGAACACTGCCAGAGAGGGAGACTCCACCACCTCTCTGTGAAGGCCATTCCAGTGCCTAACCATTCTCTGAGAGAAAAAGTTTTTCCTTATGTCTAATCTAAACCTCCTCTGATAACAACTTGTGGCCATTTCCTCAGGTCCTGTTTGTTGCCTGGGAGAAGAGGCCAAGCCCCTCCTCATCACAACCTCCCTTCAGGAAGTTGTAGAGCGCAATGAGGTCTCCCGAGCCTCCTCTTCTCCAGACTAAACAATCCCAGCTCCCTAAGCCACTCCTCATAAGATTTGTGCTCCAGGCCCCTCGCCAGTTTTGTTGCCCCTCTCTGGACACGTTCCAGGGCCTCAAAGTCTTTCTTGTAGTGAGGGGCCCAAAACTGAACACAATACTTGAGGTGCGGCCTCACCAGTGCTGAATAGAGGGGGATGATTATCTGCTCCCGCTGGCCACACTGTTTCTAATGCAAGCCAGGATGCTGTTGGCCCTCTTGGCCACCTGGACACACTGTAGGCTCATGTTCAGCCGAGCATCAACCAACACCCTCAGGTCCCTTTCCTCTTCACAGTCATCCAGCCTCTCAGCCCAAAGCCTATAGCGCTGCATGGGGTTATTGTGGCCAAAGTGCAGGACCCAGCACTTGGCCTTGTTGAACCTCATCCCATTCATCTCAGCCCAGCGATCCAGCTTATCCAGATCCCTCTGAAGAGCCTCCCTACCCTCAGGCAGATTGACACTTCCTCCCAACTTGGTGTCATCTGCAAACTTACTGAGGGTACACTCAATCCTGTCATCTAGGTCATCAAGAAAGATATTAAACCAGATGGGCCCCAGTACTGACCCCTAGGGGACACCACTTGAAACGGGTCGCCAGCTGGACTTAACTCCATTAATCACTACCTGTTCGGCATGGCCCTCTAGCCAGTTCCTTATCCAAAGGAGGGTATACCTGTCCAATCCACGGGCAGCCAGTTTCCCCAGAAGTGTACTGTGAGAGACTGTGTCAAACGCTTTGCTGAGGTCTAGGTAGACTAAATCAATAGCCTTTCCCTCATCTACAGTCTGGTCACTCAGTCATAGAAGGAGATGAGGTTGGTCTTTCATGAACCCGAGCTGGCTGGGCCTGATCCCCTGGACACCACGCACGTGCCGTGTGATCTCACCCAAGATTATTTGCTCCATAAATTTCCCTGGTACCGAGGTCAGGCTGACAGGCCTGTAGTTCCCCAGTTTCTCCTTACAACCCTTCTTGTAGATGGGAGTCACATTGGCAAGCCTCCAATCCTCTGGGACCTCTCAAGATAACCAGGAGCACTGGTAGATGGCAGAGAGCGGCTTGGCAATCCCCACCGCCAGCTCCCTCAGCACCCGAGGGTGGAGCCCGTCTGGTCCCATGGACTTGTGACTGTCCAGATGGAGGAAGAGCTCTCTAACTGTCTCCACCTGAATCACCAGGGGTGTATTCTGCGTAGCATCCCAGACTTCCAGATCAGGGTGTAAAACGCCCTGAGGATAACTGGATTAAAGGCAGATGTAAAGAAGGCATTGAGGACCTCAGCCTTCTCCTTATCCTCAGTGGCCACATTCCCTGCTGCATCAAGTATAGGATGAAAATTATCCTTGGTTCATCTTTTTCAGTTGATATATTTATAAAAGGATTTCTTAATCTCTTTTACTGCAGTGGCCAATCTGAGTTCAAGTTGGGCTTTTGCCTTCCTAACTTCCTCCCTGCATACCTTAGCAACTTCCTTGTAATCTCCCCAAGTTGCCTGTCCCTTCTTCCAGAGGTCATAGATTATCTTTTTCTTCCAGAGTATCAACAGTAGTTCCCGGTTCATCCACCCTGGTCTTCTTCCCCTACGGCTCGCCTTACAGGACTCAGGGACAGCCTGTTCTTGTGCCTTTAAGATTTCCATCTTGAGGAGCGTCCAGGCTTCCTGGACCCCTTTATACTTAAGGAGCAACTCCCAAGGGACCCGTGCTACAAGCATCCTGAACAGATCAAAGTCCGCCCTCTTGAAGTTCAAGATAGCAGTTTTACTGGTCACCCTTCTGACATCTCCAAGGATAGAGAATTCTACAATTTCATGGTCGCTCTGCCCAAGACAGTCCCCAGCCTTCACATCTCCCACCAGTCCTTCACTGATAGTGAAGAGCAGGTCTAGCAGGGCACCACCCCTGGTAGGCTCCCCTACCAGCTGCGTAAGGAAGCTATCTTCCACGCACTCTAGAAACCTCCTGGACTGCTTCCTCTGTGCTGTATTATATTTCCAACATATATCAGGGAAGTTGAAGTCTCCCAGAGAACAAGTGCTGGCGATCGCGCGACTTCCACAAGCTGCTCATGGAATGCCTCGTCCATCTCTTCATCCTGATTAGGTAGTCTATAACAGACCCCCACCAAAATGTCGCCCCTACAGGTCTTCCCCCTGATCCTTACCCATAGACACTCAACTTTATCATTCCCAACCCCAAGCTCTTCAACATCAAAACACTCTTTAATATAAAGGGCCACACCACCACCCTGCTCGTCTATCCCTTCTGAAGAGCTTGTAGCCATCCATCACAGCACTCCAGTCATGGGAGTGGTCCCACCATGTTTTGGTAATAGCAACTAGGTCACAGTTAGCCTGCAGCACAATCACTTCCAGCTCATCCTGCTTGTTGCCCATGCTGTGTGCATCGGTGTAGATGCACTTCAGCAGAGTCATCTGCCTCATCCCCAGCTCAAGCATCATTCCCCTAGGCTCATCTCTGGTGAGCCATGTTTTGTCCCCTTCCCCCGTCGTAGCTAGTTTAAAGCTCTTTTGATAAGGCCTGCTAGCTCCTGCGCTAGGATTCGTTTCCCCCTTTGAGATAGGTGGGTACCATTCACGGACAACAGGCCAGGGGCTGAGTAAACTGCCCCATGATCAAAGAACCTGAAGTTTCTGCCTTGACACCAGCGTCTGAGCCAATTATTCATTCCTTGTGCTTTCCAAGCCCGCTCCATGTCCTTCACTGCCACTGAAGGTACAGAACAAAAGATCACTTGCGCTCCCGCTCCCTGAACTAAATGCCCTAAACCCCTGAAATCTCTTTTCATAGTTTGCAGGCTTCTCTGAGCTGTTTCATCACTGCCCAACTGAACTATGAGTAATGGAAAGTAGCCAGTGGACCTAACCAGCTTTGGGAGTTTTCTAGTTATGTCCCTGACTCGGACCCCAGGAAGGCAGCATACTTCCCAATGGCTTGTGTCTGGTCTGCATATAGGGTTCTCCATTCCTCTGACAAGGGAGTCGTCCACCACGACCACCTTTCTTTCTTTCCTGACAGAGGCAGTCTCAAGGTGTGGGGGTGACCACCTCGCCTTAGGCTCCCTCCTAGGCAGATTGTCCATCGCCTCCCCACTCACCTCCCCTTCAATTTCCAGAATCTCAAACATGCTGCTTAGCGGGAGCTGGGGAAGCAGGGTAGGCAGAAAGGGGGGGCTCCCATGACACCGAGTTGGGACTCTTTTCCAACCCTCCTCATCTGTCAGGTCTGTCTGTGACAGGGCAGGGGATCAACCATTTTTCCAGAGCTATTTCCCTAGTACCCTTCCCTCCGGCACGCCAGTGAGTCACTCCACCAATCTCCTGCTCACACTCCCTAATGGCCTTTAGTCTCTCCACCTCCTCCTTGAGCTACACCACCAGGCTGAGCAGCTCATCCACCTGCTCACACCTCACACAGGTGGAATCCCTGCCACCCTCCCCAGGCAGTAGCAGGCTCAGGCACTCCCTGCAGCCGGAGACCCGAACAGCTACATTTCTGGGCAGGCCCTCCATCTGGGTCGCCACGGTCTTCTTGGAATAAGCCCGCTGTCTGGTGGAGACCATGCTTAGGCCAGCAGTCTCAGAGACCGCCAAGAGGAAAGCTGGTCTCCTGAGCAAAGAGGAACAATGCTTAAGACTCCTCACCACTTGACCTACCTCTCACACCCACAGCTGCAGCGCCATATGGACAGTGTGGGCTGTGCTCACTCACTGAACCTCCCCATTCTCAGTGGGCAGCAACCTCCATTACTCACCTGGTGTGCTCTTCTCCCTGAGGCTATTTAAAGCTTATCACCAGGTGCAAAGGTTAAGGGCGGGTGATGACACATTCGTAGAGTGTTTAAACTGTGCTACTAATGTGCCAGCTCCACCTCTGCTTGCTCAGCAGCCCACCCACAAGCTACCAGCCCCCCCAGCACAAGCGCAGCACTGTTGCTGGCTTCAAAAAAGCCTTTAAAAAGGGCTTTTTAAGTTGGCCTTTTTCACTACAGATCCCTTGCCCAGTGAGTTCTACCTTTTCTGAAGCTAGTCTCTACAGCAAATTTCTGATTTGACTTAGATTTATCAATGCCTGCCTGCCAAAGCGCATTGTTATGAAGCATACAGCTAACTATGTACAACAGCACAACATTCTCACTTAACGCTTAAGTATTTGTCAGCTTAGTGACAAACTTTATTGTAAGAAGATACCTGCAGTACTCATCAATCAAGAGTCCCTAAGGCAAACAAGGTAGTGCTAGTGAATGTAGAGTTATTTTGCCTCAGTCCATAAGCAGAAAATTTTAAGAAATTAATAGATGGCTCTTACTCAAGGATTTCCAACATGTGGCAGTTTAGATTTACTTAGTTTACATTCTCAAATCAGCAAAGTCTACATAACCCTGTATTTCACTACAACTCCAGGAAGTGCCATTTCAGAGTGCTGCTCTTTGGAGTACTTTACATACACTCAGGCATAAGGATACTGTTTGGTTTTGTATATCTTTTCCTTTGGCATTAGGCACATAGGTTCAGTTTTTTCCCTACCTCTCTCTTTATTCATCTCCCTTTGAAGGACACAGAATGCTAAAGGAGTTAGAGAGGAAAGGCTTGATTCATCATACTGAATTACTGTTTTGTAATACACTTTAAACAAGCAAGATGATCTAGAAATACTCATATTTTCTCACTGCTACTACAGAAAGTTCCTGTGTTCCTTATCTTCATGCCTCAGCTTGGTGTGATTAGTCGTCAGTAGAGCCATGGGCTCCACTGTGAATACACAGGAAGGAATCAGATAGGCACGGAACTTACACTCTCACCTTGTTTAGGAGAATGGGGAAGCCCTGCTTTCAGCCTCTGTACTGCTTTTGGTTAAGATGGAGTTCATTTTCTTCAGTGTCACTTGTATGATAAAATTTGGTTTTCCAACTAAAACAGAGTTGACAACATACCTTTTTTTTTTTGGTTGTTACTACGCATTGGTTTCACACAGTTGAGGTCTTTTCTGTTTCTCACACTGCCATGACAACAAGGAGTCTTGGGATGCACAAGAAGCTAGGTGGACACACAGACAGGGCAGCTGACCCCAAATGAGCAAAGATATATATTCCATATATATATTATTATATTTTATTACAGAATATATATTCTATATATATTCTATATATATTCTATACTATGGCGTCATGCTCAGGAATAAAAGCAATAGAAAGAGGAAAGGTGAGGGGCTGGAGGGATGAGAGATTTTCAGAGCGATGGTGTTTGTCTTTCTAAGAAACTACTACATATGACAGAGCCGTGCTTTCCTGTAAATGGCTAAACATCTGCTTGCCGATGGGAAGTAGTGAATTAATTCCTTGTTCTATTTTTGACAGTGAGTGCAGTTTTTGTTTTACCTATTAAACTGTTTTTATCTCAACCCATGAATTTTCTTACTTTTACCCTTCACTCTCCCACCAAATTGTCCTTGAAACTAGAGATTTACACCTGCCAAACCACTCTTTCCAGTAGACCTGCAGCTGCTGCTTTCCTGAGCACACCTGCAAAGTTAAATAACTTTGATCCCAACTCATAACCAATCCACAAGCTACCATTACATAAAACCTCAAAAACTAGCAACCTATCTACAAAACCATGAATCATCAAAATAACCAAAAGGCACTGATGTACAGATCTTCAGAGACCTCCTCTGCATTGATGAAACATAAAATAAACATAAAATTTGCATTTTAAAAAACTGGTTTTCTTCAGACCTGAATTGCATGTTTGAATGAGTTACACAATTACACAAGAGGCACTTTCTACCTGACAGAGAGAAGTTCAGTAAAACCAAAATCCTTCCTGTTCAATCTCCTAATCTCAAATTGCTGCATTTCAAACAAAATATGTATAGAATATCAGTGAGCATTCCACAGCAGAAGACTATACTTAAAATTATTTCTTCATACAATTCTGTCAATAGAATAACTATGCTGACATTAAAATGAATAAACTGATCTCCTTCCATGGATTAACAAATACCAAACACTAAAGTAACAAAAGTAAATTTTGTCAGTGAGTTTTAACAGTCCTTACAGTATGTCCCATTCACTCTGACAGAGCAGTCCACAAATGCTATACATGTTCGTTCCAAATCCATCATATTCGTAGAATTGCAGACGCATACAAAGGCTGCTCCTAAAGTAATGCATCCTATTTGATTATGCCAGCTCACAATGTCAGAGGTGGATGCTGGGGGTATGGCAGTAGACGATGAACGTTCCTGTCAGTATTCTATTACATTTTGATACTGTGTGACAGATGGCAGCAGAGGGGCACTCTGACAAAATGACCTCTGTATGGGAACTGTTGAATCATGGCGTGAACCTCTGATTGATTACATGAGGCAAGCACTGAGTCAGCGGCGGGAGCACAGGTGAAGGCAATTCACCTGTGTGACCGGAAGGGATGGAGCCTGGCTCCAGCTCTCCTAGACCCCATTTAAGGGCTGACTGCCACTGAGGAAGGATCTCTTTCTGGAGATTGCTCTGTGTGGAGTTTGTTTGTGAGCCTACAACCAGTGAGCATTTTCTATTTCTTTCTGATTGTTCTTTCTAATGTGATAATCTTTCTAGCTTTACAATTGTTTAATACCAATCTGACTGCACTATTTTGTGTATTTGTTAATTATACAAAACCATTCTGTATATTTGGTGATTATACAACCTCTAATATGGAAGTGTATATAGACCAAAGGGGTGTCATTGAATTCTTCCATCAAAAAAAAAAAAAAAAAAGGCACCCATTGATATTTCTCAATGTTTGATGAGTATTTATAGAGACCAAAAAGTGGATGTGAGCACATTAAGCAGTGGGTGGTATGTTTCAGCAGTGGTGACAGCAACAGTGGGTCACCTCTGCTGGTGCAGATATTTGAGTGCAGCATGCAGGCTTGTTCATCACTGGCTAAAATGCACAGGTAATAGTGGTGATTATGTTGAAAAATAGTGTTTTGCAGCTGAGTTTTTGCTCTATCAAATAACACTATTGTGCTCTTCATATCTGTTGTTGTTTCCCTGAAAAGAAATCAGAGGTATTACTTTTGGAGTGACCTATGTGGACTATCCCAAGTTAGAAAGGACCCCCTGGGATCATCAAGTCCAACTCCTGGCTATACAGAACCACCCAAAATTCAAACCACATGTCTGAGAATGTTGCCCAAACACTTCCTGAACTCCAGCAACTCATTGCCATGACCACTGCCCTGGAGAGCCCGAGTACCAACGCCCGATCACCTTCTCAGTGAAGAACTTCTCCCTCATTCACAGCCTGACACTCCCCTGATGCAGCTCCATGTTGTTCCAGTTGGTCCTGTTACTGTCACCAGACAGTGAAGATCAGTGCTGTACTTCTGCTCCCTGTGAGAAGCTGCAGACCACCATGAGGCCTCCCTCCCCTCAACTTTCTCTTTTCTGGGTAGAACCATCCTAGTGACCTCAGCCTCGTCCACATCTCTCTAGACCCTTCACCATCTTCATAGCACTCCTTTGGATGCTCTCTAATAGTTTTACATCCTCCTTATATCATGGTCTCCAAAGCTGCAGCCTGTGCTGGATGTGTGGCTGCACAAGGCAGAGCAGAGCAGGACAGTCCCTTTCCTTGCCTAGCTGGCAGTGCTGCACCTGGCACACCCCAGGGTACAGTTGGCCTTTTTGGCTGTCAGGATATACACTAAAATATTTTTATAGAATCACAGAATAATAGAATGGTTTGGGTTGGAAGTGACCTTTAAGATCATCTAGCTCCATCCCCTTGCTATAGGCAGGGACACCTCCCACTAGACCAGGTTGCTCAAAGCCTGATCCAGCCTGGCCTTGACTGCTTCCAGGGAGCGGTATTATAGATCACACTGCAATAACAGAAGACGCTATGGTATACATGGCCAAGGCCATTCAACAAATCACCTTGTCCAAATGAAACCAAGATGTAACCAACACAGAGATGCTTTAAAAATTGTTAAAGGATATTATCTAGTTACCGTTAAGAAAAAAATGTGTTTTTTGGTTTTTTTTAATAAGAGCTAAAAGGAGACAACAACAAATAAATGAGTTTCAGTGAATGTGCTTAATTTTTGTTCTGCACTACAATTCTTCGTGTTTTTTAAAACTCAGATTCGTGGTTACCTCTGTTTCATCTTCCCATCTTTCATTTTACATGGAACTAGGACTGCCAGGACTAATTATTGATTCTTTCAGAGCAAAAAAACTCTGTTCTATCAGTACTAAAACTGCCCCCCTCCTCACTTTGAGTATTATAATTCACACAGTTTAGTTTATTTAAGAATTATTAAATTGCTATGCACGCTTTATTTAGCTGCCTCTAGAAAAATCTGTCAGAGGGACTCTATGTCAGAAGGCTTCTTAATTGTATCCATCTGCATTAGTTAATAATGCTCCTAATAGGAGTACTTAATACATTAACAACATATAAAGTACTATGTGGCAAATGTTATCTTTCATGGGTAACTCCAGATTACATTCATGTAAGAATTTCCCACAGCATTTTCCAAAGGCTGTGCTGATGTTAAAAGAATATGCATTGAAGAAATAGAAGAAAATAAATTATTGACTATAACACAATTACACTTCTAATAGTTCTGTTATGTTTATGGAGATCTTTGCATTCCTTTAGTCAAAAAGCACTCAGCACAAATTAAATTTAAAAAAAAAAAACCCACAGTAAAAAGCAATGGCGCACTTTATTAAATAAATCCCTTCAAACTTTCCCTCTAAAAGCTGAAAGGAAAAAGGAGGCTTTTTATTTAAGTTTTTTTACAAGTTATTTTAACACAGCAAAATCTTGATCATGGAATTCATTAGTGTCAACTCACTATCACATCACGAGTTAATGTAATTCTGTCATTGTATATCAGTTACTGAATACTGTGTCCAAATACACGTGAACATATTAATAATAAAACTAGCTAAAATGTGATCTCTTCAATATGTAGCATCTGTTTCTCATTCTATTTTCCTAGATTAGTAAAAGATATTAGGAACTTAGAAAAGAGTGAGGAGCCAATGTTGTTAAGCAGTAACATCAATCAGAATTCTGACAGTAAAGCTGACTTTATTTCTGTTGATAAAATTAGATGGGAGGCAAAAGAATAATAATGAAAAATAAAGAATAAAAATCAACCAACCAATGTAAAAAGAAAAAGAAAAAAAAACCCCACCAAAACAGAGTTTGGACATCCAGCCAATCAGCAGTAGGCACACTTCTGATTACAGGAGATTCACCTTTCGTAAGAATAATAATCAAGTGCTGAGGACATTTAAATGGTATTTAAATAACTCCTGTTTTCCTCCCTTCCACTACTCCTTCACAAAAGGTGCTGTGTTACGTATGACTAAGATAAAATTATGAAGAAGCAGGCACAAATAAAATTCATTGAGCATAAAATTATTTATCTGTGAGATATCACTCATCTCCTTGTACTACAGATGGCAGCATTGTACATTAAGGGTGTGGGAATGAAATGTTGTTTCTACATTAAATATTGAAAAGGGAAAATCGATCCAGAGAAGCAAAACTTAAAGTATTTGTATTTGTAGCTCATCCTTAGAAATAGTTGAATAGAAAATATTATTATACACATATTGGTAACATATTTTAGGAACATAGTTACTAAATTTTGTGACTAACCCAAATTTCTCACAAAGCTGCAACAGATCTAAACAATGCGGGTATGGTATTCTTGATTGGAGAATATATGCAAAGTTGTTTCTTAGGCTAACAAAATAAAAATGTGTTAACAAAGTGTCAAGGAGTCAGGGCCTTTACACAAAGCAGAACTGTCTGGCTTGATGGGAAAGTCAGAGAATCGCAGCCAGGCCCCAATATACTCCCTTTCATCCTCCTTCCCAGCTTATCTCTATGCAAGGACGAGCAGACTTCTAAAACAATGACCAAGTGTGAAGCGAACAAATGTAGAAAGTCAATTAAATAATTAGGGGTTTACTGCTTGGCTAGCAAAGATTTATGTTAACCTAGTGTTTGTGTGTCTAGTGAAGCGTCAAGAAGATTGTGAACCTAAAGTACTCAGCCAATGAGGAACTAGGGGAGAAAGAGATAAGCGTCGGGTGAAAGGGCATAAAAGATGTAGCATCATTTTCTGGGGCGCTCCTGCTTGTAGGGGGCCCGCCATTGCAATCGCGAATAAAATTTT
>JACDJE010000439.1:965345-1038387 GCA_016647715.1 Pavo muticus
AAAAAAAAAAAAAAAAAAAAAAAAAGAGGTTGGAGCAACTCTATGCACTGGAAAATAGCAAACTGTCTGTACAATTTCACCCTCAAATTTTCCATTAAATACATAAGAAACTGCTATTTAGTAAAATGCTAGTTCCGTAGCATAAGCTATTATTTAAATCAGATGTGATATTAGAATAATAGGCAGGAGATATTGATGTGGGACCAACTTTCAAAGCAACTTTACCCATTGTATGTATTCTGTTCTAAGGGAACTGATAAAAAAATGAAATAACAATCGTTAATATATACACGTATACATGAGGTATCTTTGGAAGTATCAAACTAGCTTCTGTAGAAGCAATAATGCCTTTACAAGTTTTACCTAAAGGTATTATCAAGTGTGTGAATATGATATGAGCAATAGTTACTCTGTTTTCTGATAAATCTTTTAACTTCTTCCATCGAAGTATCTGAAAGAACCTGCCTTGTTATAAAGGAAAATCACTTTTAATGAATTAATAAATAGCTAAAAGATAGAAAAAGGATTGGAATAATTGGTCATTTTTCATAACAAAGATATACGTACAGATAGAGGCATCCCTAAAGAACCTGCATTGCTGGGTTTGTTGTTAAGTATCTACCTAAGAAAAATAAGAATGCAAACTCTTTCATTTTAATTATTAAGGAGAATAAGTCTTATCTGACCATGCAGATGTAAGAATAACATCATTTAATGATTGAAAAATATATTTCAATATTAAAAAAAAAAATTCAGCATTGATAATTTTACAGTCAAAGAGATGGGAGAAAAATCCAAACAAATAAAAAGCAACAGATTCTACACTATTATCACTTACTTAGAAAAAACTCTCAATTAATTGCTGCTAATTCTCCAAAAAAGTCAGTAAAATATCAAAGGGAAAAATAAGAGGGGAATTCAGTTTTAGGTATTATTATGAAAGGAACCTGTAATCAAACATAAAATTTTGTTAAGATTAACATCAATAACCAGCTATATTTCAATACTACATGTGCAGTGCATGCCAAAAATCTGCCAGCACGGCCAGTGTGTATTTAACTTCACAAAAAAAGTTGCTGTGATAATCATTTAATCTTAATCCTATTCTTTGTTTCAACATTCTAATTTTACTCTCATAATAAAGGTTGTTGGGTTTTTTCTTGCTCTTTTTTTTTTTAGTACTTAATCACAAAATACAGGCACGAAGTTTCGTGGGGTTGTTTTTTTGTTTGATTGTTTGTTTCCAACAGCTTTTCAGCATCTGTTTTCTGCAAGAATGGAAAAATAATCTCTTTGTGTAAGTGTGCTCTATAATGCACAGCATGCCATGACACTGATTGGATTTAACAGAAATATTTCTTATAATCATCTCTTGAATTACATGCCATAGATTTAAGATGATGCCGTGGCTTGCCTCTCATTCCTAGTTTTGTCTTTAATTAATTGTTTATTCCTTTAGGAAGTCAGTTACTGGTAATATCTTTTAACTACACTCCTTCCAAATGAAGAGGCAAATTTTCGTAGTTTTCTGTAATCAAATCTGAGTGTGAAATTCTCTGTGAATTCAACCAAATTAGAACCTGACTATTATTAAAGAAATCTCTGCAGGTTTTCAGTAATCTAGGCAACTTTTACCTCCATAGAAAACTGAAAGTAGAGACTTTATGAATAATCTGAAAGACTTAAACAGTTTGTGGTTGTACGGCTGACTTGAGGAAAAATTAATAATATAATTTTCTGCAGAGGCTATGCTCTGTTCTTCATTACAGATCAGTATATACTGCAACCACTAATTGGACTTAATAGGAAAGACTGACTTGAGTCATTTGTCGTGACTGGAGATTTGACTATGTTACCAGTTTACAAAGCAGTGTTTCCATGAGGCAACAATAACAACAAAGCACAATGCTGTGGAATGAGAAGGAAAAGGAAATAAGGAGCAAGACAGAGAAAGAAAGAAAGAAAGAAAGAAAGATCATTTGGGAAGTTGATTTCTTTGTTCTGAATAAATTCTTTCTCATATTAACGCTCTCCTTGGCTTGCACAGTCAGTGGATAGGTGACCTGTATTTCACACTGCTGCAAACTACAGAGTAATTGAAGCATGAAGAGGAAGTAAAGACAGGTCAAAATAAAATGTCTCTCATTTCAGTCTGAAGCTATTTATGAGAATTGGAAACAAAAATATCAAATACCATCAATCATACAGTTAAGAAAGCTTTTATTAATATAGGACCATAAAACATAGTTTTAAGCACCTCACTTGCGAACCAGCCATGCCTAAAAGACTCCTTATCACATGGATAAGCCTTCACCTGGGCTTTCTTAGAAGTTTTGTTGTTGTTATGCAGTTTTAGTGGAGTCATTGCAGCGAAGCAGCATGGTATATACAGTTGGAGTGAAGTGAAAACTAATCCAAATGATTGTATTTAAATGCACATTAAAAGGGGCTCACAAAGACTTCAGTCTGAAATACAAATTCATCATTTTCCTTCCTTTTCATTTTCTTTTAAAATACTTTCTGGAAGATAAAGCTTTTAGCGTTGCTTATTTCAAAATGCATTTATCTCTGAGTGATGATATTTTTAATTGACATTAGAAACATGCATGCTGAAAATATAAAAGTCTGCAAATGTTTCCATTACTTCTATGTTTGATATTATTAATGTAACCTTTTCCAAAGGTTATAACTAACCTTTTGATGGTCCTTTTGTCAAAAAAAAACGGGGGGGTGACATTGAAGCTGGTTCTTCAAACATGAAAAATTCACAAATGACTTCAGTGCTTTCTTCTTTGTGCTAAAGAACCCCTTTCAAAACATTCTTATTCAGCATCTAACTTCTGCTATGTATTAAACTTTTATATCGGAGTTAAACTTTTATAAGGTTTAAGGTTATAAAATATTAAGACAAGAGTTGAGCTTGTGAGATGTTCTGCTTAAAGGAGGGATAGTGTATCTAACGAAAAGGGGAGAAATGCACATTTCTTTTCCTTATTGCTTTACAGAGATGCTTTTCTGTTTCATGTTTATTTGTGTTTTTTCGTTGGTGGTGGTGGTGGTGGTTTCTGTTTGTTTGTTTTGTTTTTGCTTGGTTGTTGTTTTTTTGACACGGTATATTTAATTTTGGCATATTCTTGGCAGAAAAAAGAAGGAAAATAACCTTTAAGTTCTAATAAAATGAAATTATTGCAAATATATTTTTTGAATTACAATTAGTTTGTCTTGACCAATCCAAAAATTTGATAAGGCACTACTGCTCACTAAAGGTCAAATGTATTTTAGCTACAATTAGTAGTTGAATTGTCAATAGCTATAGGGCACTCTAAGACTAAGCTTCAACTTCAACGCAGTTGGTATAAATTCAGAAATGTTCATCCACAATACCTCCATATGAAATTCTTACATACATCTCTTAAGCACTTCTAAAATAATATGAATAGATGAATGCAAGTGCTTCAGTTATATCAAAAAAAGTAAAAAGTAATATTTAAAAAAAAAACCTTCTCCATACATAAATAAATGTTTACTGGATTGCAACTATCACATTCAATTGAAAAAGTAGCTTGATATTTCGTATTTACCTTCTGAGATTTTCATTTTTTTATTGCAAATTTACAGTATAAGAATTTTCATTTTAAAGACTTGCAATGTGTAATTCTTGTCCTCTTTCATCTTTTAATTAGACCCTTCTACAAACTGAGTTACATTTTCATTCTAATGTCTCTGTAGTAGTCGCTGTAATTTCAAGGAACTCTGTGAAAGTTTATTTTTGCTTCTGCTGTGTATTCTCTTTTATTTTTTCCTATCATTTTACTTAAGCTGATCAAGTTCACTCTGCCTTCCTTGTCATGAAACACATTGGAAAGGTAATACTCAGATCCTCTTTTGCCCTTGTCTATTCTACACTATATATATGCATATATAGTACAAATGTATATGTACGTATGTATACATATTCTATAAATACTTTGATGGAAACTTGGGATGTGCACTATAGACATCCAGGCACTTCTGAAGCATGATCCATACCATTTCATTGCAGACATTCAATCATCAGATGTATGTCAGCTTGACAGTGGCTGACTTATAAGTGTGCATTTCTCAATTGGCTATAAAGGGTTTAGGAAGACACAACAAAATAAGTCACCAAAGTGAAATGCAGTATTCTGTAGTGAATGGTGATCCTGTTTCCATTGTAATACAAAAACCTAATAATGCCTTTATAAGATAGAACTGAACTTTCAGTTCCTCACCAAAATTAATATTCTGCTTCAGATCTTACATACTTCAAAGCAACAAAACAATGAATATAAAACCCATATACCATTCTGGCTTCTTCAGATACAACTATGGAGCCCTTCACAACAAGTTTTGGAGCAAACTGAACCATCCATACCTTCCAAGCCCAGCTCCTTTAAGGTCTATGGATGCTAAGCTAAATGTAAATCAAAAATTGGATAAAATAAGACAACTAACATTTTTCATTTTTCTGTTTTATTGAATAAAGTTAAACTCAACATTTAGAGTTCAGTATTATGATGTGGACAGATGGTAGCAAGTGAACAAGCTGACCTATCTTAAGATATCACTGTCTCTCCACTAACATACAATAACTGTCCTTGAAAATGCTCCTCGATTGATGTAGCTTTGAAGCAAAATGAATTAAACTGCCATGAAGACAGCAGTAGTTCACTGGTACCTTACAGCTATTTTCAACTGTTTTATTCTATACTTTCTCAGCTCCATTATTCCTCAGTTAAACAATAATTCCACTGATTTACAGTCAGTTTCATATTAAAAAGAATACCAACAATCTCCAGTGCAATAAGGCATGCTAGTTTTTAACCAAGGCTTGGTTGTTAATATTCTACTTAAAACGCATTGTCATAAAATTAAAACTTGTACTCCTCATCAGAACTAATAGGGCTTGATTCCTAATACATTTTTGTTCCCTAAGTTGAAGTATAACAAGATTTTCTGTTATCTGTTCACAGATAATGACCAACCTTTCAAAAAGAACTTTTTGGTGGTAGCATGCCAGCTGCCATGCGCAAATAAAGTGTTTTCTAAAACTTGCAGGAACAGAATTAATTTGGGTGCTTATCTCAGTAATGTGATATTCGGTGAAGGTTGGGTTGCAGGAGGTACAACACAAATTTTACTGACACGGTACTGAAATATGAACAAATGAATAAATGTTCTGTGATTAAAGTATTATGCTCCAATTTTTTTTTATTTCATAAAGCTATCTCGTCAACTTTAATTCTGTAGTGCATCTAAAGGAGGTTAACAATAGTACTGCTTGAGTAAAAGTAACTTCATCCAAAATTTCAACCAATACTTGAGTCCTCTGTTAATACTTGGATCCTCTGTTACTTGCATAACCATTTGAAGCTTTATTTGGACCGTTCCTTAACAAATTTCTGCTTTTCCTTATTTAACTAATGCACATAATTTCATCATACAGATAGAAAACTCCTTCTGAGCAGCATATCCCACATTCTCTTTACCCAGATAAACTGTATACAATTGTTAGGTCCATTAATAAATTGATAAGTCCATTAGCTGGAATAGATGTCTTATTTTTAGATTAACAAAAGTAAATTGGTCAAAATCCTATTAGCAAATGAATACATCATTGTAAAAACAAGCCTAAAAGAGCTGCACTGACGTTAACTGTCTGCAGTTTTATCCAAGAAAATTTGGCAAAGTTGACAAATTGTTTTGGTTCTGATAATCCAACAGGCAATAATACTAGTATGAAAAATCCTTGTAGATCCAAACAGGATAACTAACAATTTAGTACAGTTTCTCTAGCATGATTCTCATTTACCCAAAATGTTCTAATTATAATGTAATACCTACAGATTGTTCTATTCCCAGAAACTTTTCTTATTATGCTTAGTTAAATTAATTTGTAATGAAATGTAGAGTTTTAAGAAGAAATGCCATTTTAAAAGGTCATGCAGCAGGGCCAATAGATAGTTTGAAACTGAAGTCTTAGCAGAAGAACAGTACAGCTCTTTTGGCCCTGTTAAGCTTTTAACTAAAACGGTATTTTCTGATATAAGATAATGTCTCATTCCCCTTTGACACTACATCTTACTGAGTATTCTGTAGCAGTAAGGGATAATAACCTTGAAATATTATTCTGATAGTAATCTATACACTTTAATTTAAGAATAATTAAGTATATTTGTAAAAAGGACAAGATATATGGTAAAGTTGTGAAGCAGATTAGATCCTGGGCTGTTGTAAATGGTATACCAAGTAAGTGTAAACACAGGACTCTTTTAAAAAAGTAGAAAACTACTTTAGTTTTACAGTTGTCAAGAATACAATTACCAGAAGCTATCAATAATAGCTATAAAGAATATTTCAGAAGTCCTTGTTTCAGAGTTATGATATGTTACATTGATGTTTTCCAGTCTCCAAAAGAAAAATGTACTTTCTCTAAGCACCACCAGAGTCTCCTCTAATCTATTTTTATGAAAAAGGAAAAAGGCAATATCATTATTTGCATTTTTTTCAGGAAAAAAAATTGAATAAGTAATGACCAAACATCAAAAATAAAAAGAAAGAATTCATTTAATAAATCAGTTAAAAACTATCTATTTGATATTCAACATGGCCAAAAGGGGACAAGCATTGCCAAGAATATATATCATGTAGTGAACTGACGGTTTCCATTCTGCTCAATAACTGCATCCAAAAAGATTTAGAAATCTGTAGAACAGAACAATGTTGTGGCTTCCGAAATTAGTAGCTTCTTGTTTCCCATCCTATCTGTATTTACACAGACAGAAACATAAAAAAGTGTGTATGTTGAAATACATTGATTCTTCACCTTTTCCCATGTAAAACCAGACATATTGATATTTTTCTGCTTCATTTAAGCTGCTTTCATACTTTTCTTCAAAACTTTTAGCAAATAATATTATCTGCACAATACTAGTCAAAGCACTTATCATCTGCTTGTAACAGAATGCACAAACCATCTGTTGGTTATTTTTTTTTCAACTGATGTTTTCACATGCTAACATGAAAACCAAAACAAACCAAAATAAAAATCCTGAAGTATATTTGAGCTTTTCCTACAGCACAGTAATCACAGGAGGCTCTATTTAGAATACTAGGACAGGCTAGGAAAAAAGACTCTGAAGAGTGAAGATATTTGACTTCATATATGTCTAGCCATCCTCTGTTTTAATATAACAATTACTTTGCAATTAATAATAAAAATAATTAAAATAAATAAAAAGTAAAAATAAATTCTTCCCAAAATTCACACTTGTGATTAAATAATCTTGTTATTTTGCAGTTTTTCTGTAGCGTAAACTTTTCCATTAATATTTTAAAAATGTTCCTCTTAATGCATAAGGGAATTAAATTCAATGGCAGAGAAAAGATTTAAGAAGCATCTGTATCAGTTTCTAATCACTGAGATTTGGAAGGAAACCCTCTGATGATTTCCTCTTTCAGGAGGAAGTCTTTTAGAAGGTAACACAAATTCCTTCTCCTTCCCTTTCTCTTCCTTTTTTCTGACACAATTCCCAATCACCACTACAAACAAAACAGGACACTTTGAACATCAGTCTCCCTGATTAGAAGAGATGTTCAGTTCTCCAAGTTGCTGTCTCAATGATCTGTACTCTCTTACTGTAAGAGAATTAAGAGTCTTGCACATAAAAAGATGATAAACTTTTAATCCCCATACAAAATGTTTGCTTTTTTTAAAACTATCAGCATTTGGAGCAAACATTTTCATAGAAAGATACAGGCTGATTTTTCATGAAAAATTACTTGATACACTTCCTGCTTGAAAGAAAAAGGGCTGTCATTCTTAGACATATCATGTTTGGCAGATGTTTGTCTAGCCTTTCTTCTAATCACTTACATTAACCAGTCCACAGGGCTCCCAGGAAATCCGTTCCAGTGCTTCAGTGTCTGCAGATTCTGCTACCTGCTGAATGTCTGATTGTAATTTAAGCCCTTTAAGTCTTCTCCAATACTCCCTTCACAGGAGGAGTAGATCAATACTTTTATCAAACGAAAAAAGAAAATATGCTTCCTATAGCAATTTTTTGGTGTGCGATTTTTACCTGGAATTTCTCCAAAGACTATCCTTGACAATATAGAGGGGCTGAAACTCTTCCAGATCAGCTTCATTCACAGGCTAGGTATCTGCCTGTATATTCCTTTGATTATTTTTTAAGCTGCAGCATGGTATTGTTTACTCATATTTTACTTGCTCTTTACTAACTGCAAATCTTTTGCAGAATTGCTGCATGGTCATTTGATCCCATTGGGTATTTTTACCGATTATTCTTCTGGCAGAATACTAAGTTGAACTGTTCTATATTCACTTTTTAGAGGCTGTCTCTTTTTTTCAGGGTTTTTTTAGATTCTAATTCTGCACTGTAACATACTGACAATACTTCTGAGATTTTTTTCATTTTTAAGAAGTATATGCTTTATTTCATTAGTTAATCATTAGTGACTATAATTAAAGTACTTGGCCCAGAAGAAAAATCTGAAGAATTCCAACTGATATATCCTACGATTCTGACACAAAAGCAACTATTCTTTCTATTTCTGCATGTGAAAAAGGCTTTTCGCTTCCTTCCCTTTTATAGCAGTTTTGATAAATTCCATTTCCACCCTAAATGAAGCATTCACTTTCATCCATGTGTCAATCATCCCAAATAATAGATTTTTCAACAAAATCCATTAATCTTTTAAGATAAAATAACAAGAGTTAAGATATGCAAAACTCAAATTGAGAGGCTTAACTACAGACAAATACACTGATTAACAAATGTTTATTGAAAATTCTTTAGCATCTTCTGAAATGTGGCAGTAGTTTTACATCCTACATCTGTCAGTAGAATACAAAAAAAAATCCAAAATGATTTCCATCAAAATATTAAAGACGGTTCATCCCATTTTCTTTCCTTCTCTCTTTGTTATAAATCCTATTTTGTGTTTGTGCATGCTATTACTAATTTTTTATTAATATTTCTTTTGAGATATTTTTGTTCTGAACTTCAGATAATTGGTATAAAAGCCAGGCTATCATTGGGAGTTAATTAATAACAAAGATTAAGACAAAAGAATGGACTAGTAATTATTAAAAAAAAGAAAAACATAAAATAGGTAAATAGAGCAGGCATGGAAGATATACTTGATGCACAGTACTATTAAATTATGTGATAAATCTTTTTGTAAAAGGAACCTTTTGGTCATTCACAAATAATCATAATTCAATTGCATGCATAGAAGCCTAACAGTATATGTGGCGATGAATAATGAATGGGTGTACACTAAAATCACTCCCGTTTCCAGTTTAAAAGCAGAGAAATAAGGAATTTGAGAAAAAGTGGTGAACCAGATCAGTCTGAAGGCACAGAATAGTGACACATCTAACCTGTTCACAACATAAAAATAACTTATTTCCATAGGCAGATGGAAGTTTATGAACAGAAAGCCGCAAATCTGAAGTTATTCTTGTATATTCAAATGAACTTTTTGCATATCTTCTCCACATTTACGATGCTTGCCCAAGAAGCTTACGAGAACTTCTATGCCCTGAAAGAACTTCTTCATCACTAAACTCTAAGATTTTCTATGAGGCAGCTTCAACAAAAACAAACACAACAAACATATCTATTATGTATGCATTCCATATTTCTTCTCCTTACATACTTCTACACCCTATTTACAAAGCTGAGGAGTATCACCTAGAATCCAAAGAAGGATTCAGCCCTGGGACTATATGCAGATAAGATGGTTTAAGTGTTTGGATATACCTGTCCAGAAAGAACGTAACCCTCTATTTGTGTTTTGGCCTCCTCTTTCAGCACGGCACAAAGCTCCACTACAGCAGCAGCAAAAAAGATACCGTGGGGTAAAAACAATGCTGTGTTTCCCATGTGCTTAGAGTGGGAAGGAGGATAAAAATAGATGACAAATCCAAGCATTACAGGAGGTAGGTCATTCTAGTGTTGATAACAGACAGTAAAACATAAAGCTTGACTGATGCAGTGAGAAAAAAGAATGACGAATGATGCATTCCACATAGTGAAGGCAGTCACTATTAGGCAATAAGAAACTCCCATAATTGACAACCAATTCAGTGTGATAAAGATTATTGTTTTAGATTCAGGAAATGATTTTGAAAGGGACTTTTGAAAAAGACATTTCTGTCTTTCAAACTCATTTTTAGATAATAGCAAGCACTGAAACAATGCCAAAGAATGAAAGAGAAAATGCCTTGTTTCCAATGAGATCTAATGGCAAATGTTTCATTTCTAATATTCATTTTAATGTAGTAAGCTATGTTATTTAAGTGAATGTTACTGCTCACAAAAATAGCACTGGAAAAAAAAACCTATAACTGATTTATTAATAACTATATAGAAATGTAAAAAGTATGCATATATGCACATATATATGCATATATGCATACATATCCACTTTTTACATTATTACATATCGTGACTTAAAAAAAGTAGATAATACAAATTTAGATGTCTACGTGCTTACATGTATGTCACACTTTTAGTAATAAAAACACTGTTTTTATCAGCCACCAGTGTTTCCAAATGCTTAACTATAAGAATTCTAAAATGCTACTCTTCTCCGTACTTACTTTCTCATTTATTACAGAAAGAGCAAACAGCATTTCCTTTTCTTAATGATGTATGAGGAGTACCTGAGGTCCTCTGGTTTCTTCAATCCAAAGAGGAGACTGAGATAAGACCTCATGGTGGCCTACAGCTTCCTCGAAGAAGTGGAGGCGCTTATCTCTGCTCTCTGAGATCAGAGATATGAGCCATGCAAACGGCGTGGAGCCGTGTCAGGGGAGGTTCAGGTTGGATATTTGGCGAAAGTTCTTCAGCAAGATAGTGGTTGAGCACTGGAACAGGCTGCCCAGGAAAATGGTCATGGAGCCAAAGACTGACAGAATTCAAGAAGCATTTTGACAGTGCATTCAGACACATGGTTCAATTTTTGGGTAGTCCTGCAGGGAGCCAGTAGCTGGAGTCAGTGATCCTTGTGGGTTCCTTCAAACTTGGAACATTCTATGACTCTGCTGAAAATACCATTTTATCCAATATTTAAATTACATGGATAACAACAACAACAAAAAAAAACTTTTAAGTCTTCGTTTCTTGTGTGTTTACTGTACCCATGTTTTATAGCAGCACCTTTGCATGCATGAGGATGAGGTATATGCTCTTTACTCACACTACAAAAATCTACTAAGATTTAATTAATTTAGAATAGTTTGAATTTACAAAGTAGACTTCAGATTATGTTCTTTTTTTTTTTCAAATTTAATTGAATATTAAAATTTTAAATTGAACGTTTAAATATGAATTTGTCACTCTAGACTACTGTTACACTCGGTGAAGGAAAATAGACATGTCTGGATGACAATTCTATTATTCTAAAATGGGTATCTAAGAAAGAGATAAGATAAAACTGCATCACCAAATTACTGACACTTAGGAGTCTCACTGACCATTAGGTCTAGCAAATGGTACCATCAACTTGGCAGCAGCTCAGGAAAGAAGCTAGAAGCACAGGGCAAAAGCGGGCGCTGGAGAAGGAACACAGGAGTGGGAATTCTGTAAGAATTCCATTAGAACTGACAAAGGAGCTGGAGGAAGCTCTCAAGGATACTGAAATACAAAGAGAAGGAAAGAGTGTCAGAAAATGAGAGGTCTGAACAGTTTTTAAGCAATTAGAGGACAGTTGGACTTGATTTGTGTAAGCATCTAGGACAAAATACAAGAAAGAATGGACAGTTCTATAGCAGAGTAGTACATCATAAGAGAAGTCAGGAAAACAAGTGAGACTCTCTGCATGAAGAGCCCAGAATTTAAATTATATAGTCATGAAAGGTTGAGACTGAGACTATGCAAAGGAGAGCATGGCTAGGATAAGATCCAGAAGGAGAACAAATAATTAGAACAAAAAGAGTTTGGAGAGGATAGAATTAATGGAACTAAGTTTGAGAACAACAAGAAAAGTGTATAAGTGCGTGCTTGCCATGAGGATCTCAAATGAAGCAGAAGGTTCTACAGACTGCTATCTCTTCAGCTGCCATATCCCCAGATCTTTTGCACAGACCATACACAATCACCATCATAATTATCCACACAGCTAAGAGCTTCCTTTTGTCATTAGTTATTCTACCGATTCAAGTGACAGTGAATTCTGAAGTTTCAGTCCTGCATCCCAGGGAGGACAAAATAACAACACATGACTTCTCTTCCATTTCCATTCTTTCCTAAAACCAAACCAACAAACTTGTTTGGAAAATAAATAAGTAAATAGAAATGCAATTCTTGAAGTAAGCAAAGCCAAAGACTTCAAAGTTTTGAAATTCCATAACTGGAACAGTACTGAGGGCTCATGAGTAATTATGTCATCAAAGTAAAGGTTTGAATTGTTGAAAGCAAATAAAGCATTCTATCATTCAATGAGCAAGGAAAGAATAAAATACTGACTGCTTATTAAGTGAGTACTATTCATCTTGTGAGTTGGTTAATAGGTCACGTAGGAAAAGCTAACATGATCATGCAAAAACTCCATTATAAACACACAGGAACTGATGGCTATATAGGAAATCTTAGAACTGATATTTTTCAAGTTTTTTTGAGTTGATTTTAAAGCTTAATTGCAAATCCATTGTATAGATTATTTTTCCTGACAGCTTTTTCTTATATAATTAGGATCAAAATAGAATCTATGATGAGATATCTTATGCAGTCATTTTGAAATTTGACATGCAAGCTGTAAAACAATTTGATATGTAGGCTTTTGAGCAATTTCAAACAACCAGTGTCTTAACACTAGCTGCTCTCTGTAAAACATTTTTATTTTACAAATACAAATGGAATGTAGAGCACTTACTTCAGTGTTTTATATCATGCATAATGGTATAAGGTCTTCCTAAGGCCAATGGGTCTATCCATATAACCCTATTTACACATGTAAAATATCCATACAATTAACCCAACAGGATGTTCTTTAGAAGTGTACCAAACCAAATTAATAAAATAAAACTCAACCTTGCTATCCTATGACATAAATTCCATAATATTTCCCAGAATGTTAAAATTAAGGTAAGTATTTAACTTAGATGTGAGAATACTGTAGCTACAAATCCACAAATAGCCCCAATAGAGGAGTTCTGCATATATATATTATTGGAAAAAAGAATTCCAGAACAGAATTTGGGTATCGAGCGGAAGGAAACAACCAGAAGAAAAGGTTTGGGGATACAAGGATCCCAGGTGAAAAATAGGAAGAAAAAAAAAGTAGCAACAAATATATTAATACCAAGCATAAAACCGAAACTTCCCTGTTGACCTGTTTCTCAAGTTACATACTACCAACACCACACTCATGGAGATCTCCTGTTTGCTACATTTGAGATATCGTGGGTACATTCCATGTTGAATTCTCCTTGTTTTCACAAAACAAAACTGTTGTTTTCCCAACAGTTTAAATGTTTTAAAATAGCTGTAAAATACGTAGTGAAAGGACCAGGGGGACCGGTTTGAAACTAAAAGGGGAGATTTAGATATTAGGAAGAAATTTTTTTGCTCAGGTGGTCATGAGGCATTGAAACAGGTCAGAGAAGCTGTGGATGTCCCATCTCTGGAGGGATTCAAAGTCTGGCTGGATGGAGCCCTGGGTGGCCTTATCTAGTGGGTGGCAGCCCTGCCCACAACAGTGGGGTAGAACTGGATGATCTTTAAATGTCTCTTCCAATCCAAGTCATTCTATGATTCTGTGGTTCTACAATTTTATGATTCTGTGATTCTGTGTTCAGGACAAAATACTAAGGGGGCTATGAGCTAGCAATTTTATACTCACTGTGCCAAGAAAATGCAGATGTTAGCCTGAAGGCTTGCTGACAGTTAAGAATGTATGTCTGTAGTCATATCTGGTAGCATCTATCATTCAGGACTGAACTGCAGTTTTATATGTATATATAAACACACACACACAAAAATATATATATATATATACACAATTATATATCTCCATAATGAAGTAGAAAAGTTGGCATCATTTACAAAAAGATAACTTCTACAAAAAAAAGCAGATGTTGAGGCAGGAAGATTTTTGGACCACGGAATCAGGGACTGGGCAGTCAAGAACATCACCAACATTTTTGCAGTATTTGATCATCTCTTTTCAGAGCATTCAAATTTGATATGGATAAACTGAAAGGTCTTGGACGGAAAAAAAAAAATGAAGTCTCAGACTGTAAAATATCTTAAACATTTTCATATTTCAAAGTGGCATTTTCATTAGTAATGCAATGATATCTTCATTATTTTGAATTTTGGCAAACTTTACATATGACTTCAACAAATCTAGTATCTATTGATTAGTAGATGTGTTGTTTCACTAGCCATAAGTGAAAAACATGGAAGAAATGGGCTATAAAATCCCAAAAGGAGTAAATCAGATATGTATCACAGAGTACTTATGTGACGTGATGATTTACTGGTGATAGGTGGATGGTTGGACCGGATGATCTTGAGGGTCTTTTCCAACCTTGGTGATCCTATGATTCTATGAGGAAGTTCATTCTAGAAAGACAGTCCTTATGGACAAATTAAGTGGTGTCATCAAAACTCTGTAAGCATCTGCCAGTATGTAGATCTCCGAAGACACTCAGCGGTGCACAAAATATACAATCTATACAATGGCACTGTATTTGTGGTGGTTTTTAACCTATTCTGTTCAGAAACCTTGAAGAGTGAACCTTTTATCTTACCTTTCTTTATAGTTTATCTTAGTATTTTCTACCAAATCCTATAAGCATCTAATGATCTTTGAGTTCCCTTCCAACCTAAGCCATTCTACAATTCTATGATTCTTGTTTAGAATAACTTCCAATCTTTATAGAAATTATAGCATCAGTGATCTTTTACCTAATATATTGTCATTCAACAGCTATTCCACATTCATTTAAATGATACAGTTACTATAAAAAGAACTCCACTGCTAACACAATTAAGAGTTTAAAGCAGAGAATGTATGCTTTAGAATATATTCCCCACTTCTGTAATTTGCTCTATGAGAAAAAAAGCTGGAATTTGATGTATATGTACAGCTATGTTAATCTAAAAAATGCACAGTTATCTTTTTATCTAAACAAAGTATTTGATATGTTTTACTTTCAATAAGAAGGTAAGTTGTGGCATAAGAATGCTAGATGTCTCTTTTCTGTTTAGAAATAGAACTGTATGTTTATTTTCCACAGAAAAAGTAGTAAATGACAAGGGAGCTAGCAATAAAATTACTGTAACCATCGGGAACTTGGGCAGTCAGAATTAAACCAACAAAGAGTTTCTCATCCTCATATGACAGTACTTCTGGAAGCTCTGTCAGAGCTACATTTCCCTCTCCTAATAACTTTAATTTCTGTTTGTGCTGGGGAGTGGGACTGAGAAGGAAAGAAAGGGTTCAACATACAAAGACATTCCATGTGAAGCTACTAGAACCTGCCTGTGACTTGCCGGTTCTTACATATTCTCAGGTATCATTCAGTTCATGACTTTTAAATTCTTACTTTTCTCTAAGACCATTTAGAGGGAGACTTCCCAGAGAGGAGACGTCGCTTTTTCAGCGGTCACCTGACACCTCAATGCGCAGAACATCACCACCTCACACTCGCATTTCGGTGAACTTCTCCTAAAGTTAGGTGGCGAGAGCTGGCGGAGCAGCAGGCCACGCTCCCCCGGGACCGCGGCGCCGCCCTCCCGCTCCTCTCCCACAAACCGCGGCGTCTGAAACGGAGGAACCCCGTACCCCAGCTCCCAGCAAACTTTCCTCCGCGCGCCCCGCTCACGTAGCTCCTCCCAGCCGCACGGCAGGGGCACGGCCTCCCGCTGCCCCCGGCCCGCGCAGGGTGAGCCAACGCGCTTCCCTACCTGTGCCCGCCTCCGTCACCTGTTGCGGGGCCCCCGCCGTCCGCGCAGCCCCCCGGCGCTTCCTTCTGCTCCGGCGGCGCAAGGGGCTTCTCGGGCTCCCGGGCGACCTCCATCCTGCCGGGCGCCGCCTCCGCCTCCTCCTCTTCTTCCTCCAGGGACTCCACGTAGAAGACGGTGCGGGGCGGCGGAGGCCCCGGGCCGTGCCCCCCGCGGGGCCGGTCGCCGGCGGGCAGCAACGTCCCGTTGGGCGGGCTGGCAGTGGTGGCCGCCGAGGAGGAGGCGGAGGAGGCGGATTTCTTCCAGAAGGCGCCGTTTCCTCTCTCCTGGCTCTTCAGCAGGCGGCTCTGGCTGGGCCCCCAGTGCTCGAAGCTGCTGTCGGGCGGCAGGCAGCCCCCCCCCGCCGGGCCGCCCGCCGGCGAGGGGTGGCTGAACAGTTTCCAGCGGAGGCGAAGGATGTGCTTCACGTCGAAGTCTTTCCTGCCGGAGCCGGACATGGTGCCGAGGCGGGCGGAGGACGCGGGCTGAGGCGGGACTCACGGCGGCCGGGCAGGGCCGGGCGGCGGCGGCGGCTGCTCCGGGCAGAGCTGCAGGGCGAGGGCTGGCAGCCGCCGGCAGGAGGGAGATGCGCGCACACACCAGTGCGGAGAGGGAGGGAGGATGGATGGATGAATGGAGCGATGCACAGAGCCGAGAGGAGGTAGAGACACCCAGCACAGGGAAGGGAGAAGAAGAGATGCCCAGAGCTGACGAGAATTGCACGGTGATCAGTGGAAAGGGGTGGAGAGAGAGGCAGAAATGAGAGACACCTCTCAGGGGAGACAGGCACTTGCGGGAGAAGAGCGGGTGAGAGAGGCTGCAAAGAAGCGGTAATTTGATGAACAGAGGGGCGAGCGGAGCCGGCGGCCGGAGAGGACCGGCAGCGGCGGCCACAGTAAGAGGCAGGTGACTCTTCCTTTGCCTCCTGGAGCTCCGTGCCCGGGCGTTGCTGGAGGAGGAGAAGTCACCTGGAAGCCTCTCTCCACCTCCTGCCTTCCCATCCCATTTCTCAGGGGAGTCCCATGCCTGCAGTTATCTGGGATAGCAAAGCCAGAGAGCTGGCACAGGGTTAAAGCAGGGCTTCTTTATATATGCTGTATGTAGGAGGAGGGGGGCTGGGGGGAGGTGGGGGGAGAATCACGCCTGTGAGTCTGTCAAGGTCCTCACTGTGCAATTTTCTGTGTGTCTCAGTGCCTCTCGCCAAGCCGCCCCCTCCCTTCCATGTGACGCAGATGTGCTCTGGGGCCATCAGTGTGAAGAGACAAAGGGAAAGGGATGCTTCAGTCATCCTCACGCAAGTAAGTCGGCAGGTCGCTAATTGTCACTCACAGCCCCTGCTTCTCCCTCTCCAGCACCTTGCTATTTTGGTTTGGATTACGCTATATAATACTGGGAGAAAAATACATGGAAACAAATGCAGCAGTAGCAGTAAACACAAGAGCATGAATCACAGGAGTACAAACTTAATAGACTGCATGCTGACTGGATGAGGTTACAGGTTAACGATTTATTCTGCAGGCTCCATTCATTAGTGTCTTGGCTCAGTGTTGCTGTAGCAGTAGAAAACATAGGCTAGACAAACAGCGTGTCAAACTGAAATAGTACTACACATCTGTTTCTTACCTTTTATATGTGCTCTTAATGCAGTTTGACAGTGCTAAACCCAAGGGAAGTTCCTTCACAACAGAGAAATCTGTTTGGGAACATCTGCCCACATGGGATGGATGTCACAAGGTATTCTATGCATCTGGGAAATGATTTTGGAATTAAAAGCTTCATGGTGAAATGTGGGAGAGGGATACTACTTTGCAAAACTACACTGCATATCATCATTTGCAAGCTTATAAATCACAGTGCATGAAAAGTTGCCAGAAATAAGACAACATACGGAATGCCTGAAATCTACCTGTACCTTAGAAAGTAGTATTTTAGAAAAAAGATGTGTTGCTAGGAAAGTGTTGAAAAAAACTTTCCTCAAGGTACTCTCTGCTTCAGTCTGCATCATCGATGCACTTGTGAGCTACTGAAGATTTGTTGTTACTAAACTCATTATGAATTCAGGAATAAAAGTTGAAGGAAATCTTTCCCTCAGGTTGGAACGTTCCTCATTCATAAAACACTATAGCTTTAAAAATCCTCCAGAGAAACAGAGAGTTCAAACATTAATTAACAGTTTTATTACTGTTTTATTTAGTTTGTCACTGCAGCTGTACTTCTAGTTGCAAACCAATATTAGGCTTTCCGTTTTAAGTGCAGAACTTTGATTAAGTTCTGTACTGAACAGAACAAGAAATTCAGGACATAAACTCCTACTTTCTAGGGAAGAAAAATTTCCACTGTGCATTTTAAATATCGATTTATTCCACAACTGGACTGCAAACTCCCTAGTGTCTCAGTTTTGCTGTCAGTATTCAGTGCTAAAAAAAAAAAAATAATAATAAAAATAATAATAAAAAACCTTTAAGGAAAGCAGAAGAGACAGTTTGGTTTTTATCTAAGAACTTACATGAATTAATATGTACTGCTTGGGGGAGCAATGAGAAGAAGAACATAGAAACCTTCATCTAGAATAGGATTAAACTGTCATCATTTCAGAAACTTTAGAAATACGCCTCTTATGAAAAGATATGTGAAATCATCCATAATAAACATGAGAATTGCCTATGTTCCTTACATTGTTGTAATTCTTATATAAGATTAACACTTGATTAACGTATTAACACTTTAGTTAATCATTTGATGTGAGTAGTTGATAGATTTTTATTTAGTTTCATCTAAACTACGTTGCATAGATTTTCTTTCTTCTGTTACTTAGATAAATATAAATGGCAGTATATTGTAACATTTTTTTTCTAAACGTACTTCAGATGTCGCTAAATGGATGTATTACAGATCACCCAACACAGTGATTCAGTCCTTTATCAGCTTTCCACTACAGACTAGCAAGCAATTAAGAAGAGAAATGTAAAAGTTATTACGTATTGTTACTTCGATTACACCAGAAACTGAAAGAGTCTTGCATTATTTTTGTTTAACAGTTGAAGTCTCAGCTCTTCAGTGTATTCTGTGTAGGGTTTTATGTGCATTGTAACATTACTTGATTCTTTCACATTTAATATATAAGCATTTTTTGCAACTAAATGATACATTAATTTAGTATATATACCTGTTTTTTCACTGGCGTCTTACATTTAATTTCAGGTATGAAAGTGTACGAACGCTACCATAAGAAGCAATCTAGAAAGCTCTTAATCTTCTTATTCAAAGCACATTCACAAGTATAAATAATTTTGTCAATGTACAGTGAACAAGAGCTACACCAAAAAAAGCTACACTGGAGAAGTATCTGTTGTCACTACATATACTTCATGAATAAATCGTTTTTCCTAGAAAAAAAGATGAAACTGTTTTTCTTAGTTTTTCAGAATTTCTTATCTTCATATTTCCCTGCAAGCACTTTTGACATATGCCAGTGAGGCAAAGGACATATTCTAAACTACCGCATGACAAGGTGAACACAAATGTCTTTTAAATTTCAGTTGGAATTTCTGTTACATAATATGATTAATTCTATAGGTTATCTAGACTTAGTGTGGTAACATGAACTTTCTCCTCTACCCAGGAAAAATAAAAATGATTCTCTGTTGTAGGTCTAGGCACCTTGCTCACATCCAATATGCAGCACAAGCAATTACAACAAAAACATTAGTTTATTAGTTGACATTGGTCTTAGACTATGTATAGGGGGTTGACATAAACATGTGAACAAATATGTGAAAATAAACATCTCTTAAGTTACTGAAGGGAAACATTTTGATATCTTAAAAGTTTCCCTCCTTACCCATGAAGTGTAACCAAGATAGTAATAAATGTGGATAAACTGTCAAGTCTGTTACTATAAAGTTTGTTACACACTAGAACATTCTGTATTGCATTGTATTTTTGTTTATCAAATGACATATTTCTGAACTCTTCACCTCTTTCAACTTCCCCAGATTAATAACCACACAGAGCTTGAATAACTTTAGCAACTTTGTTTGAAAGTGCTCATGGCTTTTTCTTCTTCATCTGTTTAGTTAGGTTAAGAAATAAAAGAGGATAGTCTTTAGATCTCTGTTGTGTCATATTTCTGAAAGTTTCTTTTTGCGTTTCTAATGCTTTGCAAACTAATAAAATTCACAGTTACGTTCTGGAAAAAAAAGAAAGAAAAGAAAAAGATTTCTGCTCATTCCTTTTAGGAAAAATGGTCTAGAGATATATATTCTTTTAATAAATCTCCCAAGAAATAAAAACAGTTCAGTCAAAAGGACTTAGTAGTAGATACCCAAATTGGTCAAATTTGATTAACCCCTTTTTTTCCTTCTTCCCATTTCAAACCTTGTTGATAGTGGCCTAATTCTTTTCTTTGGTTGGTTTTCCTGTTTTACATTAAGTCATTGACATGTTGTACCCCGTACCCCAACAAGAATTGGTGGATCAGAAATACTGATAAATTGTAGTTGTATTTATTGATTGCTCAAACGGGCAACAGATTCTAAACAGAAGAAACTTCATATAATGTAATCTGCTAACAATAGGGTTAAGGTTCTAAATAGTTATATCTGTGTCTGCACATTCTATACATGAAGTCGAAACCCAAGCCTGAAGGTGATGAGTGGTGATGAGTATTGTTGTGGACTAACCATTATTATTTGAGATGCTCTGAAAGCAGTATCTCCTATCTGGTTATGTTGGCCCACAACGTCAGTGGGGAGTGTTGATGGCAAGGCAGTAGAGGCTGAACTTCCCGCCAGTATCCCAGTAAATTTGGTTGCCGTGTGACAGATGGCAGCAGAGGGGCAGTCTGACAAAATGGCGTCTGACACAGAACTGCATATGAACCAAAAATGCATCAGTGAATTCTTCCATGTGGAAAATACTGCACCCATTGACATTCATCAACACTTGCTGAATGTTTCGGGAGACCAAACAGTGGATGTTGGCACAGTGAGGCCATGGGTGGTGTGTTTCTGCAGTGGCGACAGCAACAGTGGGTCACCTCTGCTGGTGCAGGCTTTTATTAGTGTGACATGCAGGCTCTTGTTCATCTCTGGTAGAAATGCATAGCTAATGGCTGTGACTGTGTTGAAAAACTGTGTTTTGTAGCTGAGAATTTGCTCTATCAAATAGTGTTATTGTATCTGTTGTAGTTTCCATGAAAATAAGTAGGAGGCATTACTTATGGAGTGGCATACATAATAAGAGAAGGAGTGATTAATAAGAGAAAGGATAGAAAGGATATAGCTGTCAGCAAACTAAAAGCATTAAGGGTAATTTTATGATTTAATTTTAACTTGTCATGTAGTTATAATCCAGAAGACAGTAAATCTTGCTGAACAAAAAGCAGAAAAAGGAGAAGTCGCTGTGCTTAGAATAATGATAATAGAATGAGCAGTTTTAAAACAGTTCTCAATTGAATGTGAGAATTCTCACATGAATGAATGAGCATGTACTTCAGTTATAAAGATGCAGATTTTGTAGGTGGTTAATCATGCATTCAGAAGCAAGAATCTGAGAGGGTTAAAAAGATGCTATGAAAACATACCTATAAGAATACTCAAGCTAAAGAAATTGATGGGACTGGACGTCCACTGAGAGGTCCAAACTTACTGAAGAAAATGGAAGCGTCATCCATGATAAAAACATAATGTATTAGACTTATTTTTAAAACTTCTGTCATGTATAAAGCTTTATGACATTCTGAATCAGTATAGATAATAAAAATGCAGAACTGGGTAAAGATGACAGTAATGAATAACTAAGCAATTGTGCATAATGTATACCTATAATGCTTTGATGTTGTTAAGAGGAGGAGTTTGATTTTCCTCTCAAAATACTGTAAATATTTCAACAGAAATGACTAAACTAAGGCAAGACAGCCGCGCTTAGTAACTATGATTGTTTTCTAATGGCGAGAAAGAAAGAACAAAACTAGAAAAACAGTAAGCCAGAATTTGTTTACATATAAACTCGTGTGTGTTTTATCTATAGTGAGTTTTCAACTGAGATTTCATTTTAGAGAATAAGTTTGTTTTTAGATAAGTTAAAAAGTTAAATCATGTTATTTCACAAAATTAACAGGAGCTAGGACAGTACAGGATAGGTGTCTAGCTGTGGTCACATGACCAGCTACAATTATTTCAGAGAGTAGCAAGAATTTTCAAGGCCATGTTGGATGGGGCTCTGGGCAGTCTGATCTAGTGGCTGGCAACTCTGCCCATGGCAGGGGGTTTGGAATTAAATGATCTTTAAGGTCCCTTTCCAACACCCCTGCCACGGGAAGAGCTGCCAGCCATTAGATCAGCCTGCCCATGGTTCTATGATTCTAAGCCATTCTGTGATTGTAAGAATTACTTCTCTGAAGTTTTTACTTAACTGCCCCCTTAGTAATGCTGGGTAAAAGAATGATAGATTAATTAAGTGCTGATTTGAACAGACACATTTTATTCTTTACCTCATGAGCCTAGACGAACACAGTCGGTTACCTTATGTTGAGGAACAGTTGCTTCTTAAAGTTGTATAAATACACCTGAAAAAAGCAGTTTTTAAGTGGTCAAAAAATTTCACTTAGGAAGAGTAAATGCTGCATGATTTGTCAAGGATAAAAAAATCACAAACTATGTCTTGAAAAAGTGACAGTGTAAAATCATGGAAATAATGATTGAATTCTTTTTTCTTACTTGTTTTTACTTTTCTCTTATTACTCTTAGTGGCTTTAAGACATTGTCTTTGAGTGAAGTAAAAAATATTGAGGTTCTTCAATTCCAAAATCAGTTCCCATAGTTTCTCTGCAATAATCGTCACTTCAGTGAGGGATGCCTAGTTCATGCATTCATACCAACAATTCCCAGAATGGCTATAGATTAACTTTATTTGAAAAGATTGTCAATGCCTTCTTTATAAAATTATGTTCAAGTGAAATTGCTAACCTAGACCTAGTGCAGGTTTGGCAGAGCTCGCACCTTTGTGCTTCTATGCCATACTCCACCATTTGGAAGTCATTCATCTGTGCCATTTGCTAATCCGCATAGAAGTTGTTAGTGTCAATTATAGGTGACAGCATTTCAGTATCTTTGTAAAATTATTGCATTGTCTTGATTTAAATCTTACACTTTTGACAGTGCGTCTGTGAGTTATCAACTGAAATTCTGGTGATGTAAAGAAAATAAGATGCTTTTTCGTAGCTAGATTCAGGAAATGGCTGTATTTTTTTCTTTGACTCTGAACTCTAAGAAATGGCTTGCTTTCATGTTCTGTTCAAAAAATGTGCAGTTGCTGCTGATCTTTTATTTAAAATTTATTTACAATCTGACGTAAAAACTTCTGAAAAATTATATATTAGAAAATAACAACAATGAAGCTTGAAAATAGACTATAAAATGAAAAAAATAATAATAATCAGAGTTTACCACTACACATGTATTAGTGAATTAATTTAGAATTGATTAGATTAAACAGAGCCAATGGAGGTGGCCAATACTGTTAAGGTATTATCCATGCACTGAAACGCTGAAATGGTTTTAGTTTGTACAGACTATCATCCTCAGAAACTAGTGCAGAAATTAGCATAGGAAACACACTCAATAGGTATTTTGGATATAGTCAGTGTTTTAGAGGATAAGGGCAGTTAGCCATATGGAGGTAAATTGTGCCATGCCTTTTGGCCTGAGTCCTGGAGCCTGAGCTGAGCATAAAACAGGCATTGGGAGATTTTATTTACTGCTTTAGACATGACCTTATGATACTTATATTTCTGCTTAGAGGTTCCTTTGAAGTAAAGAAGAAAAATATGTTTTCAGGAGTTTTCACCCTAGAAAACCTTTCAGCATTTGACAGAAAATGTACAATTTCTAGAGTTCTCTTAAGAAAGAAATTCAGTAAGAATAAAAGCAGATTTGTAAAGCTGTATCATCAGGGAAGTTATCTTTTGAGCGACTTTCCAAGTTGATATGGCTTTCAAGGTGCTGGCATCTGAATAAGCAGCAGTCTTAATGTCAGAAGACACTGGGATGTGATGTGAATACAGCAGTCACTAATTGTAGTGACTGTTCACAAAAGAAAGAAGTTGATTGGCTGAGTTAAATAACAAACATGATTTTTTAATATTTTTTATATTTACCCACAACTGATAGTAGGTATTTTATAATGTTCCTCTGTGCATATTTTATTTTTAAAGGAATGTTTCTTTTTATAAATCTGACTTGTACTTTTATTTCCTGCTTTATTTGATAGAAATAAATAGTATCCTCGTAGATGATAATATTAAAAATCAAAATTCTTGATCTAAGAAACATAGCATTATTTTAGTTTTAAGAATCTTGTCTCATAATAGTATATGCCTTCTAAATGGCTTTTAATCAGAGTAGAAAAGTAGGTATGTAGAAAGTAGAAAACATGAGTACTGAAAGAAGAAAATATATTGATAGTTTCATTTTGAGGAATAAATAGTTTATAGAATACAGTTGTTCAGAAAAATACTTTTGGTCACAATTATAGTAATCTTATATTAGTGTATTGAAGTTTCAGTAGTTCAGAAATAAAGTGAAGAACAAAATTCTTTCATTTGAGTGTTATTGTTCTATGTGTTTCTAAATGAATATTTTCCTTCTACAGCCTACAATTAACGTGAAAAATCTTGAAGTACAGAACAGCAGTTAACTTCTGTTAATGTAAAAAATTACATTTTTTCTTTTCAGTTGAAAGATATAAACAAAATTCTGTTATTAAGCTGTATCAAGAAAAGTTATCTAGAAATGTGTCTACATTTCATTCACATAGAATTACTTAAGGAATAAATCATATTGCTCCTGAAATGTGTGTTTGAAAACATACATTAAAACAAACGTTATATGATGATCATGACGTCTCCTCATTTTCTCTCCGTATCAAAGTCTCATTGTCCATTGGAGATAGTTTCCTGTCCATGCTGCTTTTAGTCCTTAATGGATATATGCACTTAGAAGCATTTGGCTGTTTTCAGGTCATGTAAGAATTGTGTTCTCACAGAGGTCTCTTCCGTTGCATGGGATGTTATTTAGCATCAGTTGATGCTACCTTACACTTTGCTTATTTTCTGTTCGCAGTAGATGGCATTGTAGACTGTGCAAAATTATATACTTCCAGTTTAGGAAGTTAAGTTTTTGCCACACAGCAATAAAAATTCCTACTTGCAACTTGTATTCTTGTACCAAGTGCCATATTGCAGTAGTAATATTAGTATAAATTCTTACCTTTCAGATCTGCAGATAGAGCCTCTGTTCTTGAGACATGATGGATGTTTGGGCTGCTTCTGACTTTGTGATTAAATAGAGGAACATTTATTTATGGGAAATCTAGTAAAGAAATTCATATATAGCAGTGCTGAATCTCTGTATGCTACTTTAATTTATAAGAAACTGTTAATGACAGGGAAGTCTTTATTTGCAATGCATCTCATCGTGTTGCGTCTTGGAATACCACAATCAAGTAACTTTTTCAAACTTCAGGGATAAGCTGCAATAATTCCTTTAGAAATAAGATGTTTCATTAAGGAAATAATTATTTCTGTTGCCCTTCCTTTTGAAAATGAAAGTTTTGTTTTTGTAATTATACTTACATGTGATCTTTCATCTGTTCACATTCTATGTCCTACCAAGTTAAAAAAAAAAAAAAAATGAGATATTTGAGAACGTGGTGTTTTGTTTTGTTTTATGTACTTACTCATTCTTTCATCTGAACTCCTTGGAGACATTCAAAAACTGTCCAGAAGTGGCTCTGGATAAGCCACTGTAGGTGACGCTGCTTGAGTAAGAGAATTGGAACAGATGACCACCAGAAGTCCCTTCCAGTAAAATCCATTCTGTGATTCTATGATTCTGTGTGTGTGCATGTTTTTTCCCCTTTTAATTATTTTGTAATTCAGATGAGGTTATTGTAATTTCTTGAGCAATTACAAAGCATAGTCTTCTGTACAGATTCCATTATACTTGTAAGAGTTAAATTTATAATTTAGGATTACAGATTGCTTCATATTTTCCCCTTCAACAGTTCAATACAAAAACAATAATTGTATGGACACTATGGGTTTGTTGTTGTTTGTTTGTTTATTAAACACTTTAAAGTGCATTATCTTATAGTATAGTATAGTTTCACATAGTTACAATTATTCTTGTATGCAGAATGGCTTTCTTACTATGATTTCTGTGATTTTACCTTATTAACTGCACTACATTTTTAACCCTGTGGCTGAAATCATTTATCATGGGATAATGTCATAGATTTCAGTGTCATGAGACCACAATTTCTGTCATAGTGAATATGTTTAACGTCATGTTTTGATACAATTGTTTGTCACTTATAATCTATACATAAATGATTCTTTAGAATTAGGAAACAGAGATGAACCTCAAACATTTTTTAATCTAATATTTTCTCCTGACATCTGAATCAACTATAACTGTTTTTGACAAATGCTTTTTTGCTTTTTAAAAAAATGCTTATGGTAGAAAGTCTACGATTTCCCTAAATAATTTATTCCAGTAATTTATAAAAGTTACATCAGTTTACATGTAAATTGAATCAATATGTAAGATGGAGAAATGCTGCCTAAGTTTGGTAGTTGGATTGCAGGCATGTATAACTAGTAAGTAGGTATGAGTAACATAGGCAGTGATTAGGCTTCTGCAATGGCTAGGGTAGATGCAGATGTACATCTGTAGATAGCTAGACGGCTAATGTGTCCAACTGTCCTGTAGGAGTGTAGTGTCTTTAGACATGCTTGAACTTTAGTATAAGGAAACTTACAAAACACTGGAATCTGGTGATTTAAAGGTGAGGCCTTTGACTGAAGTAAGCTCTAATTGATAGAGTCATGTTGATAAATTTTTGAGTAACTGTCTTATTTGCGATAAAACTTTGTGTATTCAGTTCAACAATCAGGCTGTAGTTTTTAAATGGAGGTAACAGCAATCTTTCATATTCATTTTAGCTACCAGGTTGTTACTGTCAGCTGTTTTGCATTGTTTTGGTTTTGAAAGATTTGAATTTTCGTGTAGTTTCCAAAACTTAAACCAGCTTGATCTGCTCTGCCAACTGAATGATGTATTCTATTTTATGTACAATTGGACTTGATGATCTCTGAAGATTCATTCCAATTGTTCTATCCTATCCTGTCATGCATGAGGAAGTTGAAAATGCTAAGGGAGTTAATGTGCAGACTTTGCCTATGCTATGGGTATGTATTTTTGCAACTATATGGAAGTCAGTATATAATTGACACTCACTAATGTAAAAATGAAAAAAAAAAAAAAAAAGACTAACTACATTCAGATATCCCTATTTTAGCAGGTTTTTGATTGACATCAAGTATATCGTAGATGTTCTGAGCAATTTAAAGAATTAAATAAATACATAAAACTGCATCTTTTCACCTTCATATGTATGAAAGCTACAGTAAGTTTCATGGTATTTTTTTGAAAACTGTTATTTAGGTGACTAACTACACAGCTAGATATCTGTAGATAGTTATAACTGATGAGCTACCATGCTAAGCATCAGTATGTTTGCTATCTCTAGTGACCGATACCTGATGAGTCTCAGCTGGGCTCATAGTAGTCAGGCAGAAAAAAAGTCTGTGTTCTCTGGAGCAATGATCCTGCTGAATTACCGCCTTCTGATGTTCTGTCTTTTTCCTCAAGATTTCTTAGCAATTTTTTCATACAGAATCTCTGACCTGATGTTTATCACAATCTGAACACTAATACTTCTTTCTTGTCTCCCACTTTTATCTTTTTAACCTTGCATGGCTTTAGACCATTTACCTTCACACACTTAATTTTTCTCAGAGAAACTGCTGAAGTCTCACGGCTGTGCTGCAGAAAACTAAGCTGAAGCCATAGGTCAAGGGTTCCAGTAACATACTGTAATTTGTTGTATACGCATTTGCATAGGAAGTATCAGTTTTATCAATGACAGTAATCATAATTAATTCTAATTACTACTGTGTACTAGAGGTAGTATATTTTCAAGCCTAATAAAACTTGTGGATTTGTAGTTTAGTATTTATCTTTAAATCCATCTTCAATAATTTCTGAAAGCTTAATTTCTTAACATTGATATCATTTCTAGTTTTTGGATAGAAATAACTAGTTTCTCAAAACAAAAGACCAAAAAAAAAAAATTATTCAGTAGTCAGTAGAAATTTTTAATTCACGAGTATTTGCATTAGTACCTTTAAAGATATCTCCCCATTGGCATTCCCAAGAGACTACCAGAAAATGCGGGAATTACAGGTGCTCTCATTCACAAAGCTTCTAAGAATTAATCATAAATTTAAACAAATTAAGTAGACTGTATGTCACTCTTTAATGAACTGGCTCATATACCTTTTAATACTTAATAAAATGTGCGTCAAAATAAAATGTGATTTTCAGATATAATGTACATTTTGTTGAACACAACTTATCTCTTGGCAATAGAAAAAATGTATTCTAATTAATTGGAACTTGTATGAAATACTCTCCTGATTAAATGTACATTACTGTTCATTAACATTTGGCAATAAACAGTTCTTGGAAAACACTCCAATATGACATTCTTTGTTATTCACATAAATTGCATGGGAAGTAATATGTTGTATTTGCCTCATGTTTTCCATTTTAAAACAGTTAATAAGCAAAGAAATGAAAATGCAAAAAAGCATTATATTTTAAAAGCTTCAATACTGCAATATCTATTTTACTTATCCAAGTTCAGTATTTTTAATTATCTTACTTCCACTTATAGAAAAAATAAATGTATCGTAGCTGAAAAAAAAAATACTTTCACCCACGAGAGTGAGAATCCTAATAGCTGGAAAACCTAAATAAAGTAAAAATATTAAACAAGAACTCAGAAGGATAAAACTAAAAGAGTCACTTACATGAGCTAACATTCCTCAAGACAGATATGAATTAGGCATCTTCACAAAGTCAGCTTCTGAGCTGAAAGCCCGTCTAATAGTGGTTTGATCAAATGACAGTGAAGTTTGTGGTGATTTTTTTATTGTTTTTTTAAACATCATATGTTCCTTAGGATATTTCTGTTGATAAGAACAAAAATGCAAGCCTATTAATGTAATATGTTCAAAAACAGACAAAGCAATTTACAGGTAAGTCCAAGTCATTTCACTTTTCTCTTAGTCTTTCCCAGTCAATTCATTTTTCATCATTATTGTTGTTTCTTTGAAAAAATGTAATGCATGCTTAAGAGCTCTGGAGTTGTTACCACCATTCGCACGCTCTTCCATGTCTCAAGCGGTGTACCACTGAGGTGCCATTGAGGCCATATGTCTCCTGACATTGTACAAAGAAGTGACATTGATTCAAAAAATCCTTTGGAATTGATCTTTCAATGTCAGAATTGATGTAATGTGACAATTTTAATGAATGTGACTAAAGCTCACTAGGAAACAGAAGCTAGCAATGGTTAGCTAGGTGAATGCTTTGTATACACATTAAAAACAGGTATTCGTTATACTAGATCTGTAACATATCATCCTTCTTGTACTTGGAGAGACAGTTTATACATCCTAAAGATTTTTTTTTTCTTTTTAATCTGCCTACATACTTTCCTTTATAATATCTTACAGAAATTATTATGCAGTAATTTAAAGACAGTGCCCTCTTTTATCTTATGTCCTGCATGGTATATGAAGTTTGATATTTTATATTCCACGTTTTCATTTGTTTTCTTTCTTTATTGAATATGTTAAAGTGCTACATGAACAAATTCTTCATAGTACATTATACAAGGGATGCTCTGAAAGTAATGCCTCCTATTTTATGATATCAGAGGTGAATGTCGGTGCTATGATAGTAGAGACTGAGACTTCCCAACAATATTCCGTTATATTTTGTTGCCATATGACAGATGGCAGCAGAGGGCAGTCTGACAAAATGTCTGACATGGAAGTGCATATGAAACAAAGGTGTATCACTGAATTCTGTGATTCTGTGGTTCTGTGGATTCCTCCATGTGGAAAAAAAAAAATGCATCCATTGACATTCATTGATGTTTTCTTCACATTTATGGAGACCAAACAATGGATATGAACGCAGTGAGATGGTGGGTGGCAGCAATGGCGGCAGCCAACAGTTGATCTTCTCTGCTAGTGCTGATTTTTATGAGCACGGCATGCAGGCTCATGTTCATTTCAGGGGAAAATGCATAGCTAATGGTGGTGACTGATATAAAACAGTGTTTTGTAGCTGAGAATTTTCTTTGCCCAGTACAGTTCTTGTGCTCTTTGTATCTGTTGTAGTTTTCATGCAAATAGATAGGAGGCATTACTTTCAGAGTGACCAGTGTAATATTGAAGGTGTAGAAGAAACTTGTAGAAGCTGGAAAATATGGGAACTTTCATTTTGTTAAATCCATTTTCAATTGTTTCTAGTTAAGAAAAGAAATTGTAATTAATTGAGTAGGACTAGTTCTAGTTCTTCCTTAGATACCAGAAATGAAGTGTCTCAGATCTCAGACAATCTTTTTTCTAGTACTTTATTCCATCTAGTATATATGCGCTGTATTTTTTTTATATTCTTTTGCCTGTTTCATATCTCCATCTGTTTGGCAGTAAAGAAAGAAATATCTTGATATTAGATGTACAAATTGTTACTTGTGCTTGGAGGAATTCTGAACCATGAGTAGTAGTACTTTTTTCAAATAATTTAAGAGAAGTATTAATTTGACCTCTCTGAACCAATAAAGATTCATATGACTTTTCCAGTGTGTTCCTCTTTCTTATTTTGACTTATATCAACAACTGAAATGCTGAAATCTGAGTCACATGAATTAACATAGAAAGATTTGTGTCAAAATGTTATTGTTAAAAAAAAGTTGTTAAATGTTTTTAGCAATGATCGGAGGAGAAACAGATGCTGTAAGGAGCAAGACCTATTGATTTGTCTGTCCAAGTATGTTCCTGTTAGCCAGAGAGAACGCTGCCCAAGCTGTTCTGCTTTTGTGTTATGCTCATTGTGACAGGCTTTGTCTATGGCAAGACTGTCCAGCAGGTATCCCCAGGCAGCAGTGATCTCAAGATTAGCGTATTTTATTACTGCTTTTTTTCTTTATCTTAACCTTTACTTCCCTTTCTCTGCCTCAACTCCTCCAAACAACTCTTTATTACATTTTTTTTCCCTGTTGGTCCCAGCTTTGCTTTGTCTTTAACCAAATTGGGTATTTCTGCTGCCATTCCCTGTGTAACCTTGCAGGGTATTATTGATGTGGCTGTCTAGTCACTGCTGACCTATATACTGCCATCCCAAAGGTCCCCAATACTCCCTCCAATTACCTGTGAAGTTCAGCCACTTCTCAGATAACTCTGCCTTAACCACCTGTACACACTTGCCATGCCTCATGGTGCTGTCTCTAATTTATGTCATCACACTGTTACTTGTCACATCCAACAATTTCTCATGTCATGTCATGTCCTGCTCAGTTAATCTAATCTCGGGGAAGGGTCTAGCCAGCAGACTTGTCTTGCAGTCCTAAGATTCTGAGTTTTATGTAACTTCAGAGCTATTTATAGCCAGCCTTCATTCTACCAGCACTTGTTTTAAATACAGACATTTTATTATATTTTTAACACAGATAACTGAGAGGACTGAAATGTCAGTGATAAAAGAACTGTATGAGAAAAAGAGATGAAGTGCTCGTCACTTTTGTGCACCTCTTCCTGCTATATCTGTAGTCAGCAAACTTTTCTAGTAACACCACTTGTAATATTTCATATTGAGAGACTTAGATAACTATTATATCACTCTATTTTTTATTCCTTTTATCAAATACAGTAAATAAAACATTTACTTCTATTTTTTTTCTGTATCTGGTGCATCGGTATAATGATCTGTCATGTTTTGCTTGTTGCTTGTTTCTTTATGAAGTTTGACATCATCATCTCACTGAAACTTCTCCGTACTTCAGAAGCATACTTTAATATCTCTCTTGTTACAAAACAAAACGAAATGAAAAAAAGGAAAGACAAACTTCTTGTTTTCAGGTTTTGTTAGATATTTATTTTTTAAATGATCTTATATAAAGTTGAATAACATAAGAAAAGAAAGTAAGTTACAAAGCTATGCCTAACAATTTTGTAGTCCATTGTATTTCTATTTTGTGTGAAGATTTCCCATAAGTAGGAGAATGAGAGATCGTAGCTAAATAAAAACAAGTATGTTTTTGAACTGAATTCTATGAAAAAAAACAGATTTCATTGTTAGTGTTATTAAAAAGGACACTCTGATTTTAAGTTAATTAAAAAGTGCACTCAAAGTTAATTCCAGTTTCTGAGGTATTGATTGTTCCTTCTTTGCTCTCCATTTTACATATATAGAAAATTAGCACCAAGTTTTTGGAATTTTACTCCAAGAACTTACAATTAATATCTCTATTTTAGCTGCTTACTATGCTTTTCATTTATTTCTGAAACAAAGCATGGCTAAAATACAGTTGCCAATTCAATTACCATAATTTGTATACTAAACTCCAAAAAATATTTATTTTAAAAAATAAACATCGATGAATCTGATACACACATTGCCCCAAACATGATCCTCCTGTGAATGTGTTTTAATTGCAGAGAAAGTTTTTGGGCTTGCTGACCATGTATGGAGCATAGTCTGTGGCCTCTAGTTCCTGTGCAGTCAGGAACTTCAGTCAGGTCCTTCAGATCCCTGGATTTTGGATGTTAAGACAAATCTTACACTATATTGCTGTGGACAGAAGAATTAGTTTAGTAAGACCATAAGACTAAGTAGTCATAGTGTTGCGCAAGTGGAGAATTTCCTCCACACTTAACATTACTTGCACTTACCTTTTTAATGTGGTTTTGAAAGACAAATACAAAATTTTACATTACAGTCAATAGTATTACTGGGCACCATTCAGTTGCATCAGCATTGAGAGAGATCTAACAGACATGACACAGGATCTGTGCCTTAGTCAAGTGACAACTGCTTGAAATATCTAAAGACATCTGTCTTCTGTAGCACTCTATTTTAAAAAATTGAGGTATTTAATTAGATATTACCTATTTGTATTATTTTAGATTATTCTAGATTATTCTTGACGTAGCGTATTCAACTTCTGGAGATGGGGGACAGTTAAGAAAAAAGTGCTTTAAAAACAAACAAAGCAAAACAAAACAAAAAAGATGAAGAAGCTAGACTTGGTTTTGTTCCTTTTGTCATTCTAAAGGATTTTATTGGTCTTCTTGAACTTTTAGAACTGATATCCTGGCAAGGCAGTAGAAGAAAATGGAAGAACAAAAGGTGTCAAAAGACTTCAGGGAAGAGAAGGAACCTTTTCATAAAAAGTATTTTACTAGAGTTGGTTGTGCATTTACTGATGAAGATTTATGGAATGCTATTTTTAATTAAATTTTGAAAGTATGGGTAAGCCTACAGAAATTTTTGACCAGATCCAGAATCATTTAGAATGTAGTGACTATAAAATGTAAAAAATCTACAGTTATTATTACATTTTAGTTCTTATTTGAACAGCCTGAAGAATCACTCTGACTGTATAAAAATTTAATTAATAAAATAACATATAGTAACATTAATATTTTTTGTCACACATTTCTCATCATGACCACCAAAGGTTTTTTATCCAGAGTTATCCAAAGAAGAACTCAGAATTTGAAAAAATCTCTTTTTATGAACTCATGCATATAAGTCATATTTATTAGGTCTCTGTTTACGGAAGTAAATGTAGATTGAAAATTCTTATTCTTTCTTTGCTTGCTTATTATACAGAAGCAATTAAAGCCGTGTACCCAAAAAGATGCCAGTCCAATTTCATGAAATAAATTAGGGCAATTATGTTAAAAGTGAAATCTGTTGTAGTTTCAAAATTTATCATATGACATAATTGCTTCAGGTATATTTTTGCTTTTGGATAACTCATTTTGAAAAGATAAAGGGTACCATTAAGAAGCATTGTTATAATAAACACTTTCAGTAAGATTTACTTACTCCATTAACAGATGTAAAAGAAAACAGAATAAGTGCTGTCTGAAATCAGTATGGGATTAGATCTAGAAAGGAATTTAGATGCTGTACTTATTGCAGTACCTAATTTTTAAGCCTATTTTTCAGATATGTTTGTTGAAGACTGAAATCCCAGTCATTTTGTTAGATTTCTAGCTTCCTAAACAAGGTTATTTATTTGAGATTGACGAAGATTAGAATGTTGAGTGAGAAGCCAGTTAGATAGGCAATAGTGAGAAATATCTATTCAGTGCAATTACACTTCAGACAATACTGATCTCTAGGGAGGCTGCTTTCTCCATTCATGATTAGCGGTCCTCATTCTTAATATGTAGAGTATAACAAGAAGAGTTTTACCTCCATTTCACACAGTAGTTTATTAGAATGTAACAGATGCAGATTCCTTCCTCTCTTTGTAGGCTTAAACTGACTTTTTTTTTCTTCTTCTTTTCTTTCCCATATGTCTCCAGGCTATAGATTATTGTGGAATGTAGCTGCAATTGGAAGAGCAGGATTTAAAGTACTTGTTTTTCTTCATAGAAAGAGAAAAGCATTCATAAGCTACTGGATCAATATCTACTTTCTCCATCAGTCCTTTAGAGTTTCTTAATTTGTTTGGTATAAACTGAAGAGTTACGGAGATGTAGTTCTCTGCGTGCACCCAAAAACATCTTTAAAAAATACTCGTGTTTATTCCTCTGCAGTACAAGTTTCCATGCAGTTTCAGAAGATAGCTTGCTTTTGATGGGAATTCATCTGATACATTCCTGTGCGGTGATCTGTTCCTGTTTACGTATGCCATAGCTTCTCCTACTACAATCACAGGCAGAACTTTTGCAGAGCCCTTTCTAGAAAGAATTTTGCTCTAAGAACTGTTTTCTTGTGTCAGTTGAACAGATACAAATATATAAAGTTAAGTAATTTGAAGAAATGTAACTTCCATAAGAAGACTGGAGACTTTAACTTTGAATGGAGAACATTATGAGATATAATTTTGGCCTGTGCTGATGCAGCAGAGAGCAAGGAAAACATTTTGAACTATCTTCTAAGCTCAGAACTGTGCTTGGCTCCCACTTGGATGCAGTATGTTCAGTATTCCATGACCGTTACTGCTTGTTTTCAACCTCCCAGGAATTACCTGCAAATTGTTCTTGCAACTATTCCAACTTTTCTCTTGGAGGTTTTGTATTATGTCTCCAGACCATATTTATGTAATAAAAATAATTACAACTGTCTTCTAAAACTTTGTAATTTTTTTAAGTGGTATTTTAATTCTTATGAATTTATTTGTTCCTCAGTTACTGAAAAGTTATGGGTCTTTCTTGTTTATTTGTATGTTTGTTTAATTTGGGTGCTACTGATACCTGTTTCTAAGATGACTTTTATGTTAATTCCAACTTGCAAAACAAAATAATATTGATTACTTGTGCTACATGGAAGCTACTAACTTCTGAAATTATTAACCTCTGACATGAATGAGAAATAAATGTAAATGTTTTATTTCTAAGGACGCTGTAAGTTCACATGTTGAGCTTAATAGCTCATTACCTAAGGAGCATTGGGCTGTTTTTTCTTGCTAAGAACTATACATAAATAGATACAATTTGAAACATGACAAAATTTATACCTATCATAAATCGTTGCCCTATTGCAATACTAAATACTAGAGAATTTCTCAACTCCCTATCCCTACAATAATTAACATCCAGTAAAACAGTGCAGTATTCATAAATAATAAGCCTTCCAATATACAAGGGACTCAAAAGGAAAAAGGAGCTCAGATAATGGAGCTGGCTGACTATCTTGATCATATAATTACAGTGCATGGGTAGTTTATCATAAGATTAATAAAATTTGACAACTGCTATGTTTTTGGTGGCATTACTGGTTCTGCAAATGCCATATGTTCATTGGATTTTATACTGTGTTGTGCTTAATAGTGTACTTGTAACTATAAACAGCATTTGTTTATTATAATTAATCCTTAATAAATGAGTTTCCACATCAGATTATAATTAGATCACCTCAATTAAGTAAATATCTTTTCTCTGCATTACAATGGCAGAAGTAAGACTCTTGTTATGTTCTCACACATTCACATTTTGTGCTACTGAATGCAATTTAATTATGCTTCTCTAAATCCTCTGTGAGAATTATCTACACAGTGCACTATTGGATGTCTTGCTGACATATAGATTTAACTTTTCCAAGCTGATACACAGGTCCATGGATCCCAGCTGGAAATAACTTTACAGAGGCCTTTTCAAAACAACAAAAATTGGATGAATAACTGAATTACCCAACCTGAAACAATCTCTACCGCTGAAATGTAATTACATGCAAGATGCAATAGATAACTTTCGAGTCTAAATTTGGACTTGGTAAATCTGACTTCGCTAACATCCAAAATTTGTGTTTGTCATGTAATGGCAGTGCAAATCATAGAATCATAGAATGTCTTAGGTTGGAGGGGACCTTAAAGGTAATCTAATTCAAACTACTCCCATGGACAGGGTTGCCACCCATTAGAACAGGCTGCTCGGGACCCCATCCAACCTGGCCTTAAAAACTTCCAGGGATGGGGCATCCACAGCTTCACTGGGCAACCTGTTTAGGTGCCACTCCACACTCTGAATAAAAAATTTCTTCTTAACATGTAACGTTATCTCTCCTCTTTTAGTTTAAAGCCATTCTCCCTTGTCCTATTTCTATCAGACCGCGTAAAATGTCAGTCACACTCTTGCTTATAAGCTCCCTTCAAGTACTGGAAAACTACAATGAGGTCTCCCCAGAGCCATCTCTTCTGCAAGATAAACAAGCAAATTCCCTCAGTCTGTCTTTGTAAGAGAGGTGCTCCAGCCCTCTGATCATCTTTGTGGCCCTCCTCTGGATCTTCTCCAACAGCTCCAGATTCTTCCTGTACTGGGGGCCCCTAGGACTGGACACAGTATTCCAGACAGGGAGAATCATCTGCTTCTCCCTGCTTCTCTTTCGATGTGGCCCAGGATACTGTTGGCCTTTTGAGCCGCAATAGCACACTGCTGGCTCATGTCCAGCTTTTCATCCATCAGGACCCCCAAGTCCTTCTCCCTTCCTTTCAGGGCTGCTCTCAATGAGTTCTTTTTCCAGTCTGTACTGCTATCTGCGACTGCCTTGACCAAGTGCAACACCTTGCACTTGGCCTTGTTGAACCTCATTAGGTTCTCATGTGCCCACTTTTCAAGCTTGTCCAAGTCCCTTTGTACACTCAGGTGCTGGAGCAGGTCCAAAGAAGTGCAACAAGGCTTGGAGAATATGCCCTATGAGGAGCGACTAAAGGAACTGGGGCTGCTTAGTCTGAGGAAGAGGAGGCTGAGGAGATCTTATCGCTCTCTTCAAATACCTGAAAGGTGATTGCAGTGAGAGTCAGGTCGGTCTTTTCTCACTGGTGACAGGTAACAGGACGAGGGGAAATAAATAGACTCAAGTTGTGCCAGGGTAAGTTTAGGTTGGATATCAGGAGAAACTTCCTTACAGAAAGGGTTGTTAAGCACTGGAATAGGCTCCCCAGGGAGGTGGTTGAGTCAGCATCCCTGCATGTGTTTAAAAACTGTCTGGATGTGGTGTTCAGGGACATGATTTAGCTGAGGGTTGTTAGAGTTAGGGTAGTATGGTGAGGTTGTGGTTGGACTTGATGATCTTTAAGGTCTTTCCCAGCCTGAGCAATTCTGTGATTCTATGATTCTGTGTCCCTTCAACTAGACATAGAGCTATTGACAACAACCCGCTGGCTACAGGCATGCAACCAACTCTTTATCCACAAAATAGTCCAGCATTCAAATCCACATCTCTCCAATTTAGAGATAAGGATGTAGTGTGGGACCATGTCAAAGGCCTTGCACAAGCCCAGGCAGACAACATCAGTTTCCCTTCGTTTGTCCACCAGTGCCATCACTCCATTGTAGAAGGCTACCGGGTGGGTTAGGCATGGTTTGTCCTTGGTGAAGCTGTGCTGACTGTCTCGGTTCACCTGTTCATCCCTCTTAAACCTTAACATCTCTTCCAGGCCAATCTGTTCCATGATCTTCCCAGGCATAAACATGAGGCTCACAGGCCTGCAGTTCCCCGGGTCTTCCTTTTTTCCTTTTCTTAAAAATGCGAGTAATGTTTCCCTTTTTCCAGTCACCAGAGACTTCACCTAACAACCACAGTTTTTACAATATAGTGGAGAGTGGCTTGGCAACCACATCAGCCAGTTCCTTCAGAACCCTGAGATGCGTATTGCTGGCCCCATAGATCTGCATACATTCAGTTTTATAAAGTCTCGGACTTGCTCCACTCTTGAACTGTGAGGGATTTTTCTCCTCTGGCCCCCACTTGGAAGCTCAGGGGCACAAGAGGGATGGGAAGCCTGACTGGTAATGAAGATCGATGCAAATAACTCATTAAGTACCTTAGCCTTCTCCATGTCTGAGTAAGCCAGCTCTTCCTTTTCATTTATCAGAGGGGGTATAATCTCCTTTGCCTGTCTCTTCTGCCCAATATATCTAAAGAAACTCTTGTTGTTCTTCACATGCCTTGTGCCAAGTTTAATTCCATCTGTGCCTTGGCTTTCCTGATCCCATCTCTGCACATCTGGACAGCATCTCTGTATTCTTCTCAGGCTATCCACCACTACTTTCACTGCTTATACTTTTCCTTTTTTTCCCTCACCATGACCAGTAGGTCCTTGCTTAGCCATGCTGGTTTCTTGCTTTGTCTGCCTGATTTCTTATTCTGAGGAATTGAGAGCTCCAGTGCCCTCAGAAGGGTATCCTCGAAGTGCTGCCAGTTCTGTTCTGTCCCTTTGTCCTTAAGGACAGTTTCCCAGGGGATCTCATCCAACAATTCCTTAAACAACCTGAAGTTTGCTCTCTTGAAGTTCAGGGTCCCGATTCTACTCTTGTTGGGCCCACATTCCTCAAGATCATGAACTTGAACAGGGCATAGTCACTTCAGCCCAGGCTGCCTCCAATCTTTACTTCTTTCATGATCTCAATGTTGGTGAGAACCAGGTCCAGCAACACTTCACCTCTGATCAGTCTGTCCAGTATGTGAACCAGAAAGTTATCAATGGACTCCAGGAGTCTCCTGGGTTGCTTGTAGCTCACCATGCTGTTTTCCCAGCAGAAATCCAAGTGGGTGAAATCCCCCATCAGGATGAGAGGCTGTAAGCACGATGCCTCTTGCAGCTGAAGCAAGAAGGCTTCGTCGACAGAAGTCCCTTGATCAGGCAGCCTGTAGTAGGCCCTCACCACCAGATGTTTTTTATTGGTCCAGTCCCTAATTTTAAAAACAGGCTCTCAACCTGTACATGACTGCTTCTCAGGGGCAGCTCGTTACAGTCTAGCCACTTCTTAACACAGAGGGCAACTCCCTTACTCCTCCTACCTTGCCTTTTCCTTCTAAAAAGCTCATAGCCCTCAGTCATTGTGTTTCAGTTATGTGAATCATCCCACCATCTTTCTGTGATAGCTCTAAGATCGTAGTTTTCAAATTGCATCACAGTTTCCAATTCCTCCTGCTTATTTCCTATGCGGTGTGCGTTGGAAGAGGCACTTCAGCTGTGCTTTCAGCCATGTTACCTTATATAAAGCCTGTAAAGCCCATCCCTCTTTGACTTTAAAAATCACCGGTATCACTGTGTTTGGATTATGTACATGCTTCTAGGGAGTCCCATTCTGATCTGTCTGCATAACCAGAGTCTTGAACCTAGATGCCACATTCTGCATACACTGCCTCTACCTATGACTTCTGAAAGGATGTGTAGAAGTCTCAAATGACAACAAGCAAACTTTATCACCATATAAGTCTCTCATAAATAATTGTCATTGTCATAAACTTTATCGGTAAAACATTAGTTAAGTAATCCACAGTAATAGTGCAGTAGTTGAAATGCTGAGAGAAATTGAAAAAAATCCCACTTTTTTTTTTTTTTTTTTTTTTCAAGAGGGACGAAATCCATGTCTTCTAGTTTTCAGAAGATACAGGAGTTGTGGTACATTCCCTGACACAGTATTGTTTTTTCTATATTGTGTAGCAGCACTGCTTCAAAAGGAGGACCAAGAAAATTAAATCATCTGCTCCAACCCAGCATCTCTGTGTAAAGCACTGTCCTGGGAAATCCAGAATGCTTATTTTACCCTGTTAGTGTAAAGTGTGCGTTAAAGTCTTTGACAGCCTGGGAAAGTCCTCTGGCCATAAGGAAATAATATAAAATACAAACAAGACATCAGTTTGTCTTTCTGTGATTATTCCTTAAAATAATAAATAGATAATTAAATAAATCACTAGTCTTGCCTCGGAAATAACAGTGCAAGTATACCTTTTTTAAGGTCTGAAGGATGCATCTACCAATAGATTCTCAGGTGTTCATCAAAGCAATCCTAGGGAAATTCAGAGCTGGTGAGGCACTTAGTTATTTTAGATGGTTTACTCAACAGTATTTGTGAATTACAGGAGTTGTACCTACAAGATCAGCTACATACTTTTTATCAGTTTGCTAGTCTGTAGTTAAGTTGAGTATGATATGTTCGCTTACATATGCCATGTAAAGCATACTTGGAAGTTGACATAATTGAATGAAAACTGTTAACTCAAAAGAGAAAAGGAACCAGTAAGTAGCAAGGTGGAGAACATACTGTGACATATTCTACTGTCCATTTCAAGTGTTTAAAATAGCTTATGTTCAAGACTTTTCTGTGATTATACCTTGACATGAGTTTCTACTGCCTGGAAATTAAAAAAGATCTTTCATGGTTAAATGTTTCCATACATTAAGATAATACGTCCTTATTTGTACATTTCTAGGGACATATGATACAAGTTTTGAGTAGAAATCATTTGTTCTGATAAATGCAAACTTTGAAAATAAAAATTAAAAAAACAAAAATTTAAAAAAAAAAGAGAGGAAAAATCATGACATCTAATCATTGCCCACTCCTGTATAAGCCCATGTTGACTGGCCAATAAATCAAGCAGATTGACTGGCAATATGAATATGTAACATACACAAGTTCTTTATGCCTTTTCCCATGGTATCATATGCTTACTGGTAAAGTAGTTGACAAAACAGTTTCTTTATTTAAACTCCAAATCTGACAGAACCATAAAGACAAATCTGACAGAACCAGCAAAAGGGTCAGAGAAATACATGGAAAATGTAGATTTCTCATAGGCCATGCAAATACTGCAAAACTGTGAGCCTTATTTGCAGATCACAGTTCTCTAGCAGCGCAATAAAGGAACTACTTTCATACTCTTTTTTTTTAAAAAAAAAAAGAAACAAAAGAGAGGAAGAACAAAAGCTAAAATTCATGGATTCCATGACTTTATTCTTGAGTGTGCATACATAATTTTTTTTAGAAATAGTATGTTTTTAGAAATAATCATTTACATTCTTATTGTACAGTTGCACGACTGCATGATTAAGAGCACTATAGAATTGGATCTCTTTCTGTCTAATACACATATTTTCCCAGGCTTCATTCAGTTACACTGATTTCTAAGCATTTGTCAAGTACTCTGCTTTTGTTTAAAAAAACATCTTTCAACTCTTAATGAATTTTCACATCCTTCTTGACTGTTCTTAAAAGGAAATTTCCATTTCTGCATATAGTGTTTTTCATCTAGCAAGTGATGATTTTGATCATTGAGAGCAGATGCATTACTGAAAATAGTAAAAAAAAAAAAAAAAAAAAAAAAAAAAAAAGTATCTTGATAGAATAGCCCCATGTGTTTTACTTCATTAATATTAATAGAATTAATAATTTTCTATTAATAGTAGACCAGAGTGTATTGCAATGAAAATTTGGCAGCTTTCTTAAATTTTGCAGGACCATATCCAGTTATGCTGGCTATCTGACTGAATCCTTTTTTGTTTTTTTTGTTTTGTTTTTCTTTACTGTATCATTTTTGTAACCATGTTGCTCTTATAAGTTTATTTTAAATATCTTTAATGACTAAGTAAGGAATATATCTTTGACCCTGTGAGTTTCTTCTAGATGAAGTTTTCTATTCTATCTAGCTTTCCAGAATCATAGAATCACAGAATAATAAAATGGCTTGGGTTGGAAGGGACCTCAAGGATCATGAAGTTCCAGCACCCCTGCCACAGGCAGGGTTGCCAGCCACTAGATCAAGTACTAGATCACATTGCCCAGGGCCCCATCTAGTATCTGCAGGGCTACTCTCGAGGAGATCTTCTCCTAGTTTGAATACATATCTGGGATTACCTTGACCCAAGTGCAAAACCTTGCACTTTGCTAAGTTGAACCTCATTAGGTTCACAAGGGCCTACCTTTCAAGTTTATCAAGGTCCCTCTGGATGGTATCCCTTCCTGCAGGGGGTGACCCCTCCACTGCTCCTTACTCCATCCCCATCATGTTGTGTGAGTTGTCCTGGTTGTGATCCTTCCCAGTCTCTTGTGCACTCCTATGAGAAGCTGAAAAGTCTTTGACTTAGCGTAAGCGCTGATCAGTAACAACTAAAATGTTTCTGTGTTATCAACATTATTCTCATCCTAGTCTCAGGGACAGGCTCTTTATGGTGGTGCCCAGTGACACGGGGCAATGAACACAAACTGGAACACAGGGAGTTCTGTCTGGACATAAGAAAGAACTTCTTTACTTTGACAGTGACAGAGCACTGGAACAGGCTGCTTAGAGAGGTAGTGGAATCTCCTTCTATGGAGATATTCAAAACCCACCTGGATGCTTCTCTGTATAACCTACTGTAAGGGAATCTGCTTTATCTGGGAGTTGGGCTAGATGATCTCCAGAGATCCCTCCCAACCCCTACGATTCAGTGATTCTGTGATTCTGTAAATACAAAACATGGCACCATACTAGCTGCTAGGAAGGCAGTTAACTCTATCCCAGCCAAAACCAGGACAGGTAAAGACAGTTCTATGACTGGGGCATTTTTTTCAAGAACTTTTGTAGTTTAAGTATCTGGTAGCTGCCAGAGCATTCACAATTTGGAAAAACATTATAAATCAAAAAGATTGAATGTGGTATAACACTGTACTCACAATGTTGCGGTAAATAAGGTGCTCTACTTTGTTTATAATCGAGTGCCACAAATGAGCCACAGAAATATGGTTGAATTTTAGTAGTTAAATTGTACTTGAAAAATTCACCACATAATCTCAGAACATTCTTCTAAATTATTTCAATAAAGTAACTTACTGTGTACACACGAGCGAAGAAGTTATAAAACAAAAATTGAGGATGCAAAGTCTTAGAGCCTTGTTTGTTCTCTCTTTTGATATATCCTGCAAGTTGCTCATCTCGTTTGTCAGAAAGCACCATGCAATATGTCTAGAATGATTTTAAATTATTTATTATAATAAGTAGAATGGGAAAGGAAATTGTCCTCTTGTATGCATAAGAAGAGATTTACATGTCTAATTTCCATTAGTAGTGATCAAGAAAGGAATCAAAATAATTATTTTAATTTAATCATTTCCTCCAAATTTCAGAACTGCTCTCATTTAAAATCAGTAATAACGTTTCCAGGTTAACGTTGTACTCATCTAAATATACTGAGGCCCTAGGGGTAAGGGACATTTCCATGGCAGTTCTTAAATGATTTCACTTGCTAATTCTGCGAGTAAAATCAAGCGATCTCCCAAAAGGGGAGAACTAATTAAAAATTAGATGTTTTCCTGACTTTTTCACTTTGAATAAAAACCTCAGAACTAGAATGTCACAATCATTCTGTAGGGAGGATTTGTCAAATCTCTTTTCTTTAGGGTCGATGAGCTTTTGGATGTGTAAAATTAACATCTTCAATTCACAGCTCAAATCCTCATGATATAAATAAGTTTTACACGAAGTCAAAGCAAAGTCCATGTTATCACTTATGTTAAGCCTTCCTTTGTATCAGAAAGACGGGAAACAGAGATAACCATTGCAAAACCACTTCACGTAGAGCAGTACAGTCCTTCTTTAAGAGTTGTACTGTATGCACAGCATGTGACACTGCATCTGACAGTAACACTGTTTCTTAAAATTTGTCACATTTACAAAAAGCTTCCTCACTATTTAATTGGCTTTGCATATAACCTTTGTAGAAGAAAGCATCTAATACTAAGAAAACATATTTGTCATGATTTTAGGATGGGATAGAGTTAATTTTCTTCATAGGAGCTCATATGATACCATCTTGAATTTTTGATGAAATAATGTTAGAACGCATTGATGTTTTTGCTGAGCAGTGCATAGAGTCAAGGTCTTTTCTGCTTCTCATGCTTCTCATGGCCCATCAAATCCGAGAAAGGACTTTTTGAGAAACTCACATACTATTATGCTGGGTTTATTTTTATTTACTTTGATTTGTTCATAAAATGATAAGCAAGAAATGCATAAAGATGGTGATTAAGATAGACTTCCTTATACTGAAAGTGTATAGAGTAATTATAGCATGTTGCAATCAAATCCTAGCAAAACCATCTTATGTACATTAATTTTATGTACTTATAAAATTCAAAAATATTATTTAGCACTGCATGTGTCCAGGTCATTCCTAGCTCTGAAAAAGTGCTCAAACATCTCACTCAATTATTTCCAACATGGTTAGTGCTGCTAAATGCCTTTACAGTCCACAGTCTCCTGTTCTGGTTCAGCTCTGGCTGCTTAACTCTGCTCTAAAGCACTTCTTTAAAATGCTTGCGAAAGTGAAAATTCAGTCCCGTGAAGGCATGTTGTATGTTTGAGAGAAAAAAAAAAAAAAAAAAACCACCACATTCCTTCCCTTTCACATCAGGATCAGATCTGTTTACAAATCAACAAAAACAAAACTAAACCCGCATCTTGGGATGACAAATTATATGTGTGCTGCTCCAAAAGTAATGCATCCCATTTTAGTATGTTGTCCCATTTTATTATGTTGTCAGGGGCAAGTGTTGGTGATATGTCAAATTTTAGTCGAATATCAAGTACCCTGGTAAAATAAAGTTTGATAAACTATAACAACATGTAATTTTTTATTTTATTTTTTTTTTACTATGAGTTAAAGTGAACAAAAAATTGTGTTTAGAATAACAAAAGACAAAAACATTATGAACATATCCTATCCAACCTACAAAAAAGGAAAAGTTACGTGTCCTCTTTAATTTACTGGTGTTCCTATATATCTTAAATACTTGATTATCTGTAATATAATATTTTACAAAACTTTTATATTACTTTTTGCATTTACTAGAAAGAGAACAGGACCTAAAACTGGTATGCTCTACTTAATAATTTTTCTGGGGAAAAAAAAAAAAAAATCTGAAATGGAAACATTTTAATTTTCATTACATTAAAGAATAATAATTGCATTTTTTTTCTGAATAATAATGAAATAAATTAGTCATATATTATAGAAATACTCCTTTTCCATGCTGTAAAAGTTGAAATAATTTACAAAGGGCTGCTCCAAAAGTCCCTCCCATCTTGTTGTGTTGGTCCTCAGTGTCAGAGGGAGATGTTGGTGGTATGGCAATAGAGGCTGAACCTTCCTACCAATATTCCATTGCATGTTGTTGCTGTGTGACAGATGGCAGCAGAATGTCATCTGACATGGAATTACTTATGAAGCAAAGGTGTGCTCTTTGTATCTGTTGCAGTTTCCTTGGAAGTAAATAGGAAGCATTCCTTTTCGAGTAATCTACTTAAGTACTTTTGCCAGTTTTTGTTCAAAGAAAATATCAGATGTATACCACCTTGGATTTTACTGAAAAGCTTATTTAAAGAGAATTCATATTCATTTAGAACTCATATGAATATTTTAACTACTTTTAGGGACGTGGCTTTACAAACACATTAACACTGTTGAATTTTAAGGAGAAAAATTATGAGAGCTAGCAAATGTATGCCCACTTTGATATTTTTTAAACTTTCAAATCTTAACCTTTTGTAAATATTTGTTGAACATAGGCCCTCGAACTGAATAACCATGTATATGGATGCTACTCATTCATCAGTTGTGTGCTAAAGCAGTCTGCTAGCAAAACTGAATTTATTTGCTAGCTCTTAGCTCTTTCATATCCCATTCTCTAATATGTACTTTTCTTTGTCCCATAAGGAATGGAAGATACATGTCTAGGCAACAATGAAGATGCAGTGTGCTTTAAACAAATTGTAGTCTGCTTATCCTAGCAGAATATTCCTTTAAGAAATTCTGCTTTATCTTGTATTTATCACAGTCACTGTAAAGGATTACACAGAATATATCCTGGAGAGGCTCCCAAATCTACCTTTGTAAGAACAGAGATTATTTCAGATGTGAATTTTCAACTCATGCTCTGTGACTTATCATTTTAAAAGGAATGAAGAAAACAGGTAAGGATTATCATCCTATATCCTCTGACAGAACACAGAATGTAGTGCTTGGAAGCTATATGATTCTTAGAAGTGCTCTATGACAGTGCTAATTCTATTAGAGAGAAAAGAAGAGGAAGAGAAATGGAAGGAGAAAGTTAAAAATAGATATAAGGATATATTAAGGAAATACACTCTTTCTAATAGCATTAGACTTTGTATTTTGTATTTACTAAACACTAATATTGTTAATCATATTATGCATATTATAGAAATACGTTTCAACTCATGCTATGCAAGACCACTAGCACAACAGCAAACTGAGTAACTCAGAGCACATCTAAGAGGTTGGTGGCTACTGTCTGCAGAAAAACAAGAATTGTTTACATACAGGTGATGAAACAAGGGAACTTCTCGAGGTATCACCTGAACACCTACCTAGAAGCCATTGGAGCATCAGTTTGATTACCTGCTCCTAAGCTGAGATTGACCTCATGACTGTTGCTCTAACTGTGTAACTGTGTGTTCATGAATATGTGAGACAGAGAGAGATTCTAATAAATATTGGTTATGATCATTTTCCTCCAGCCTGGTCCTGTAACACAAAAGGGAATTTACAATAGTAGATACTTAACAGACTGCATGTAGTTTCCTAATCAAGGTGGATGCTGTATTTCTTTTGGTTACATTGCCTATAAGTCATGGTCTTGAAAACTTCAAAGAATGGAGATTTTATGACCCCTTAGGGTAACCTGTTTCACTGTCTTGATGGTGAAAAAGGTTCTTAGAAAAACTACTTAATTTTCTATTGGTGAAAAGTGAAAAAGAATCTGAACTTTTCTTCTTTCAAGATTCCCATGCTCTGTATTTCCTCCACCGTGTATCACTGTGAATAAATTGGTTTCATCTCCTTTGTGGCCTCATGGTGAATTCTTAGCATCTTCTGTAGTTCAGAATCCTAGAAAGTATGGACAATTTAGTCCTCTGTGAAGTTTATTCTGGAACATAGACTGCGCACGTCTTGTATATTTGATATACAATCATCATATATGAAAAGTCGTGGCTATTGGGCAAAGTCCCTGGGGACTGGAAAAAAGGAAGTGTCACTCACATTTAGAAGAAAGGGAGGAAGGAGGACCCAGGGAACTACAGGCTGGTGAGCCTCACTTCAGCGCCTGGGAAGGTCATGGAGCAGATCCTCCTAGAAGACATTTTAAGGCATACGAGGATTGAGCCATTCTATGATTCTGTGATTCTGTTATATGGAAAACCAGCAAATGTTGCACATCTGGCTACAGTGTGCAGTTTAAAAAGTTGATAATGTCAAGATAGATAGCTTGAAAATATAAAAAATGCTTTTTAGTGGATCTGTTCTACTTGAGCGTCCGTTGAAGTTTAAAAAGTTGTTAGTTGAGCAACTGCAATTACAAATTATTAGGCAGATAAAGTACTTGCTAAAAAATGAGACAATAAAATTCAAGGAGAAAAAAAGCTTTTAAAGAAAGCTATTCTTTGATTTTCTTAAGAATTTGTGTTAAGAACAAGCTTATTTCCTACTTCTATGTTTGATTCTAATACAAAAAAAAGGAATATTCTAAGTAAGATTTTTCGTGATATGGAATGAGACGGCATCATTAATACACAATTGGACTTGAAATCACAAGGGAATAATGAAATGATACAGGATGAAATTTAATTTCTCATGTTTGGGAAAACTGCCCAGTTTCCCATATTTTCAGAGAAGGGACTCGAGACTGAAAAGATCAGTCCTGTACAGTAATTCTGGTACAGCACTGTTTTTCTTGGAATGTTAGCTATTTTGATATCATTACCTTCTCATAAATTATTTGTTATTATATTACTTTTGGATATATTCCTTTTTCTTCATGTTTTTAGGCCTGTATTTTGAGGCCTAACTGCAAATACAATTAACAACTTGTTGTCAGTAAGAGCACTATATTTTGTTTCACTGGCAGTAAACAAATAAAACAGACAGTGTATTTTGGCTTTGTATTTTCTTGTATTTATGTCTAAATGGTGAGACACAATTGCTATTATGAGAGAGAGAATGAAAGCAGCTGTGGACACATTGTACCTAACAGACATAGGATAAAATAAGAAGACTGTAATAGACTTTTGAAATTCTAATTCAGTGTGTAACTTTATAGAATGTATTTGAGAGAAAATTTGGTTGTGCTAAGTTGCTATTCAGTTTTCTACTTTGTGTGGGCTCTATTTGCACAAATTTATAACTAACTTAGCAATATGGCATACAAGCAGCCTTATATAATTCAGACATAATTGAAATCTTACCCTATAATATTAACTTTAACAAGCTCATCTTGCTATATCTATTTCAGAATATGAATGATAAATATAATTAGCTATATTACTAGAAATTTATGTTTTAGAAGTTGAAATAACTTTTTGTGGTGATTGATAAATCCTTTATTTGTTGACCTAATGCTTCATAGAATTTAGATAAGAAATACCTTTTTATCCAAAATTAAAAAAAAAAAAAAATTGTCTAGGAAAATGATAAAAGGAAGTCTGAAGTCTAGACAAAATAAAGAATCCCTAATTCTCAGAAAGGAGGAAACAAAGTAAGGAAAATATCCCTTACTATTACTATCACACAGTAAAAAACAATCAGCAAACATAAACATAAGGGAATTTATATGATAATTAAAAACAAAAACAACTAGGGAAAAAAAAAAAAGAAAACTGCATTAAGATATTCAGAAAAGAATATATTTTGCCTACAAGTAGATATGGAAAAGTAACATAGAGTAACTCTGACATGGGGAATTAAATACCTCAACCAGACCGATCAGTCAGTGTTCAGATTATGAGGGGTGCTTGTAGCAGGGTTTTCAGATAGGATTCCCCAAGCTGTTCTGATAAATTTTTATAATCCAGCTGGCTTGTATTCCTATGTTATTCGAGTCCTGAGTGCACTAATGCATTAATTGCCCTAACAGCTTTACCTGCATCTCTCAGCAATGCACTCACTCTGCCACCCCTTGGTGGCAGAGGCTTTGCTTGCCTAGCACAAGAGCTGTGGGACTGTTCCTTGCTGATGAATGTGTAGCCTAGGGATTATGCTGGTGGTGTCCTCAGCTCTCAACTAAACTTGCTTCAAGGAGTAGCACTGCTCAAGCTGCTCCCTGACATACATGATCACTCCAGCACATTTATGATCATCATAAACTGCATGCAAAGCATCTCCTGTCTATCAATGGTATTTGTAGAAGACTGTCACGTGTCACCATTTCTTCATCTGCATTAGCACTTTCTACCGACTGCAAGAATCTAATTTCACAGAATCACAGAATCATAGAATATCAGGGATTGGAAACGACCTTGAAAGATCATTATTTGTGCAAATTCTGGTCAGTATGTATGTATGTATGTATGTATTAATTTATCTATTTATTTATTTATCCAATTAAAATTCTGATATACAAATACATTGTTTAACTAAAAAGAAAAAGAATATACAAGAAATTATATTTCCAAAGCTTCTGACTTCATAGTAATATAATTTGTAGTGATCCTTCTTAAAAATTCAGCCCTATGATCTGTCAAATTATAACCACAGAACTAAATTTGTAAAAGCAATACACATGTAATGGTTTTGTTTTAAAAAGAATAATTTGAGGTACATTATTCAGCAACAAGAATTCAATCAGATAAATAATTTAAAAAATGGCCATTTATAATAGATATGAGTTAATGAGTATGGTATAATTAAGGAGACTTTGTTTAATCACATATTTAGATGCTAGAAAATATCTTCCTTCCAAATGCACTCCTAAAGAATATGCACACAATTTTAATTTTAGTCTTGGAGGCACCTCTCCCAGCAGATTAGTTTTAAATGTCAATGTTCCAGACTCTAGCCAAATGCAGCGCATGAAACTGATAATAAGAAATGTGACGGCTGTACAGCATCTATAATGCATTAATAGACATTGCCTTCTAACATTTCTTACATGAAATATCTAGGTAGAACACTGAGGCTTTTTCCATCAGTTTCTCATCAGTTCTAATTGGTAGTCAGAATGATTATTTTCTCCATTATTTCCTCATTCTCTTTCTCTCCATATTTCTGCACAGTCTTACTCCTTCTCCAAATCTATCACTACTCTGTTTTTCAGAGAAAAGCAAAACAAAACCTTGCAGATTTATTTTCTCTTCTCTGTTAAGACCTCTTTCCCATTTACCTAAGGTAAACCATCTTGGCTGTCTTCATGGACAAAATGAAGTAGCCTCTGTTAGGCTATTTTGAAAGGAAGGTCACAACTTCTAGTCTCACAGAAACACGAAGTTTTCAAATGTCATCACACATGAGCACCATGGTTTCCCTATTTCACCACCAAAGCTTGTAGTTATTATCACATATATTCAGTCATTAAACATTGCAGTTGCTGTCTGTAGCACAGTGCTTTTTTTTTTTTTTTTTTTTAATGGCACATAGACACAGGCTGCTTGAATGTTCCCTCTCCCTGAATGTAACAGATGGTAGTATTCTCTCATTTTACCCTGTAAGGTGAAAGAACTCGTCTAATATAGGACAAGACAGAATGGACGGGTAGGTGTCTTAGTTTCAGCTGGATGAGAACAACCAGTAATTTAAATTGTGCACACTAGATTGCTACATAATACTGTATCTCATCATTATTATGGTTTTTATATGTCTTGTTAACAGTATTACAGTAAGAACTACCCAAGTTAAAGAAGAACGAACTATGAAGGAACCAGAACTAGCTTTTGCATGCAGAAGCTGTGAATCATCCCTTCTGCACTGAAGGACTGTTCTGATAGACAGAGCTTAAAGTTGTGAACTAAATTATTACAATGGACAATTTAAATGGATGGCCCATAGACTGTGGAAATAATATGTGTATATATGTATTGGGGAAAAAAAAAAAAAAGATAAGCAATGGTAATTAATTAGGATGTATACAATTGTGGGACTTGAATGTGATGTAAATGGTATGGAAAAAAGTGGTATATATTGTCTTAATTTCATCTGAGATGAGATTGTATTCTTCAGAGCAGCTGGTATGATTCTGTGTTTTAGTTCTAGGAAAAAGCAATGTTGACAAGACACCAATGTTTATATTTGCAGCTAAGCAATATTGTACAGAGCCAAAGCCATTCTCAGAGAAAGACCCAAGGAGCTAGGAGGGAACAGAATTAGGACAGCTGACTTGAACTGGCCAAAGGGATATTCCATACCATATGATATCATTCAGAAGGAGTTTTGAAAGGGGTAGGTGTTCATCTCTCTCTTCTGCAGCTCAGAGGTCTAGCTGGGCATTGACTGGGGAGTGGTGGGCAATTGCTTGTGCATCACTTCTTATATACATTCAAATATTTTTATACATATATATAGTCACACTATATAGTCACATCTATTATCCTTTTCTGTCTTATAGTTATATCTCAACCCACGAGTTCTACATTTTTTATGATTCTCTCCCCCATCACCAGGAAGGGGAGGAGTGAGCGACCGACTGTGTGGTGATCAGCCACCTGCTGGGTTAAACCACAACAATCAGGAAGAATTAAATAGGAACAGAGCTGTCAAAGGGCATGTAGAGGGCATTCTGAGTGTATCTAGGAAGCTGTATAGACTCAGTTCCCCACTTTCCTCGTTTGTCTTCAAAGTCTATACATGATTAAGATATAGGAGCCAGGAATAGTGCTAGCAGTAAATGCTTTGTGCAAGACATTTATTGCAAGAGGTCAGTACTGACAAATTGCTGCAGCGACACAATTCTTTTGCAGATCTGACAGCAATGGCTGACCTTTCTTGTAGTCAGTTCCAGAATTCTTCTGACCAAGTAAACTGCTCAAGTTCCATGGCTAACCAGAAATATGGAGCAAGCTGCCAGATTTGGACACCCATGAGCCACAGAAACCAGTGCTGAATCATTCTATTATTAACATGAAGTGTTTGCTTCATGTGGTCAAAAGGATGAACCCATCATCATGATCCTAAGTTTGCAAGAGTTTACTTAGTCTTGTGGCAAAAAAAAAAAAAAAAAAAAAAAAAAAAAAAAAAAAAAAAAAAAAAAAAAAAAAAAAAAAAAAAAAGGAATAAGTTTATTTATCAAGATAGAGAAGTAAAGGCACAAAGCTTGGAAAGACAAGTGGTTCTGATGTACATCATAATTTATACTCTTTCTTTCAGTAGCTATTAGCAACTGAATATATATCTAACCGGCATGTGGAATACCTAAGGAATAAAGAGGAAAAAGGTTTCTGAGAGGCTTAATACTTTAGTACATTTTCTCCTCCCCCTCACAATTCTTTCCATATTTGTTCTAAATTTTGGAGTGTGGTTGTTGAAAAGCACAGTGTTTTGTTCTGACCATTGTCTTCAGCTGTCAAATGCAATCTTGTACAAGATAAAAGTGGAGAGAAAAGAATCAGATTAAAATTCCTCACACACTTGCTGAATACACTGACTGGAACTCAAAGATGAAGAGCTAGAGGAGTCATGTACTGAGTGGGAAGTGTTTGAAGCCATATGGCAGCTCTCTGTCTTAGAACTGTTAATTCAGATGAGATCTATTCCCATATCTGTGCAAATTTTATTTAAAATCATTAAGGCTCTAGCTGAACACATAAAGGAACTACACATGGCCTGTTAATAAAAGGTAGTTGAAAAGAAGTATCACATTCAGCTTTTGTTTGGAAGCAGCTGACAGTCAAATGGTACTTCTGTTGGTACTGCTGCTAGACTCCGAATGCAAATAGAGGCCACTGTAAAGAGATAATTTCAGTAATATTCTAGGACAAAATGCAAGCTGTATAACACTGCAAGCAGATATATATGCTACATTATCTTCCTGTGACCAAGATGCATCACAAAACATAAGCTTTGAAATAACTAAGAATAAATCAGAATATGTTAAAAATATCTTAAATGACAAGAGTTCAGTATATGCTTGAGTCCATGCTGCAGAGCAGTTCTAGTGTCTGGTGTTCCCAGAACTCCAAAGTATCTCATTTATGGAACTTGTACCATTGTGAAGAGAGCTGTACAGCTTTACAAATGGGCCCATCATTAAATTTTAGAAATATTCTTTCTTATAAGCATGATATGTTAACTATATTATAACTATATTTAAGGAAAGAGTGGATGGATTTCTGTATTTAGATCCTTCAGTCTACAACCTACAGTTTTCATGAAGGAAGGAAGGAAGTTTTTTTTAATTTATTATTTCTTATAATCTATTATTTCCTCGTGGAATCATATCATAGAATGGCCTGGGTTGAAAAGGACCTCAAAGATCATCTAGCTTCAATGCCCCTCCCATGGGCAGGGTCACCAGCCACTAGACCAGGCTGCCCAGAGCCACATCCAGCCTGGCCTTGAATGCCTCCAGGGATGGGGCATCCACAACCTCTATGGGCAACCTGTTCCAGTGTGTCACCACACTCAGAGTGAAAAAATTCCTCCTAATATCTAACCTAAACCTCCCTTGTCTCAGTTTAAAACCATTCCCCCTTGTCCTGTCACTATTGACTCATTTAAACAGTCATACTCCCTCCTGATTATACACTCCCTTCAAATATTGGAAGGCCACAATGAGGTCTTCCTGGAGCCTTCTCTTCTCCAAGCTAAACAAGCCTAGTTCCCTCAACCTTTCTTCATAGGAGAAGTGCTCCAGCCCTCTGATCATCTTTGTGGCCCTCCTCTGTACCTGTTCCAAGAGCTCTGCGTCTTTCTTGTGCTGGGGGCCCCAGGCCTGGATGCAGTATTCCAGATGGGGCCTCACAAGAGTAGAGTAGAGGGGGACAATCACCTCCCTCTCCCTGCTGGCTACCCCTCTTTTAATGCAGCCTAGAACATAGTTGTCCGTCCGGGCTGCAAACGTACACTGCTGGCTTATGTCCAGCTTCTCGTCTACCAGGACCCCCAAGTCCTTCTCGCACACTGCTGGCTCATGTCCAGCTTCTCGTCTACCAGGACCCCCAAGTCCCTCTCTGCAGGGTTGCTCTCCACAAGATCTTCCTCCAGTTTGTATAAATACCTGGGATTGCCCTGGCCCAATATCACCTTATGATGCAAATGCACACAGATTACAATGACATCTTTGCTTTTTTACTCATAGTCAATGTCCAAAAGGACATGCATGCACAAGTTTATAAAATGGACCAATTTATATGTATTTTTTTCTTTCAGATATCCCATTCTTATCTTCATTATCTGTTTTCCCTTTGTATAACCTTTTGCCAATCTGTACGCTGGGATTGATACCAGAGATAGGTTGCTAGGCAACATAAAATGGAAATCATGTTGTGGACTAGCATGCTTTTACAATGTAGGCTTCTTAAACTACACCTTAGTCTCCACACCTCACAAATAAATCTGGGATTATGTGCTGATATAGCAAGTAGGCAGGGTCTCTGATTAGTAAGAGCTACGTGCTTCTCCATAAACACACACAAGTATCATGACAAAAATGAAAGTTATTAATGAATACATGAAACACAATTAACAATCATTGGCACAGGACTCAGAAAGCACAGTTATGCCATATGATGTAACAAATAATCTCTTTCCAAGCCCGAAGTACAAAGTTAAAACACAAGGGGAAAAATAAATATCAGTAAAGGAGCCCTTGCTTATATCTTTATTAATAAATAAAACACTTTCTGTAAATACTCCTAGATTCTACTGCAAATTCAATTAGACTGTTAGAATGGTCCCTGAAAAGGTTTTGGCTTGTGCCAGTAACATCTCCCAAAGCATTTATTGGGACGGTCAGGGACATAGCACTGAACACTGATGACCCCCAAAAGGCACTGTGGATCTATCCTCTATGCTTTGGAGCATGAGGCAGTTTAATACCAGGTTCTTTCACAGAGTTGGTGTCAGTGATGTAAGAAAGTCTGTCATAGTTCATTTGATATCATACACATTGCTTTTGAGATTTTGTGCATTTTCAGCATGGGCAATTTTCTTGATTCCTAGATTCTGGTACTCTAACCAAACATTGTGATTTGCATTTTTAGTTTATTTCTTTAAGGCATCTATAAACTTTTGATCGCAACATAATTTTCTGCACATCATTTTCCAAGTGAAACATACGTGCATTTTACCAGACTGCTAATATCTGCTACTCTATAATGTAAAAGCAGTTACCTGAATAATTTACCAGAAGCATTTCAATTATTTAAAAGGTCTTACTAGTCAGTTCTGTTACTCTGTATATTTCTTTTTATTTGCAATATTGCTTTGACAGTTGTAAATATGCAAAATTTCCATGATGAGACATCAAAGGTACAAACTCATGTAATTTTGTCATTGATTAAATAACACATAATTCCAGTAAAAAAACTCACAAGATGTCCTTCATTGTCAGTAAGTTCTTTTATCATCTAATTCATTTCCTTCCTTTCTCCACACTCTCTAGATATACCTTTTCTGTCTTTCTGTGATGCCTGCTAGAGTTCTGTACCTTCGTGCTGTCTTTCTCTGGTCTGACCTACATTTAAGCAAGCCATACAAAGTTAAATAGTTGTAACATAAAAGAGTGAGAAGTAAGCAAAAATGTAATATGTTGTGTTTTGTTATTCATTGAAGAGATTAAAGATACATCTTCAAATTTTTCTGCATGAAGAAGAAGTTGGAACAAGATATCTTAGTCTTTGCTTTGGCAAATTTTCCAGAGGTGCTGCATTTAAATTTTTGTGTTTTATGGGTAGAATTTTCTTGTTGTAAGGACGGTCTTCATCTCAGATAATTTACACCTCTGAAAATCATCTAAGTTTCTACTGACCATTTGTCAGTAGAAATACAAGCATCTGCAAAGAAGAGGTAGAATTTGTCTTTCTATGTGTCTTTAATGTAGTTATCTACATGTGAAGTAATCTCTGGATTAGTCAGAGATATTCTGTTCAGTACAGCCAGTGGATTTTAGGGAGTTGATCATCTTATGGATAAATACCCATAAAGGCTGAAAGGCTTTCCATGTTCCATGCCTACTAATTGTCAGGACAGAGTTGAATTCTATAAAAAGTAGTTTTTTCTATTTAAGGAATAAATGTTGCATAGGGTGAATCAATTATTTTTCTTTTAATAGAGCATAAAGTGTCCATAAAGATTAAATACCTTAAGTTAGCAGAATCATGTTTTTTGTAGATGACATGAAGTATGCTTAATTGACTACAGGAAGAACCAAAAAAGTATGCAAATGAATATGTGTTGTGCAGTGAGAAGAGCTTAAAGAAGATCACTGAAAGAATACTTACTTTATATGTGAGAAAAGTCTGTGATATATATTTTACGTATATATATATACACGTATTAGTACAAAGTGCTTAATTATATTTATCATTTACATTTAAAATATAAAAGTAGATGAGAGGCGTTATATAACAAATGAATGGCATTTAGCCTCAGAAGATTTCTTTAGAGGCAGGTGTCCTGTGGATGCATGTCTAGTCACCTATTTTTTATTTTTATTTTTACAATATTTAACTAAGTTTTTTATTTTTACACAAATTTCCAGAAATTGTTCAATTGCTTGATCTAATCATCTGTGGATCATTATAAATCATTTTTATTATGTATAGAAGGCAAAAACATAAAGTTGATAGCTTTTCCATTATGCTTATGCTCTTTCTACAGCCATCAATCAAAAAACATTTTGAACTGTTTCCAGCATCTCAGAACACATTCACATTTCATTGAGGCAAATCTTCTCATTCAGAATTTTAAGACCAACGTGTTAATATATTTATTTCCACAACTTTGCTCAAAAGGCAAAAAGGCAATTCCCACACACATTAAACATAAACCTTGAATACAGCTCCTGTCTACTGCTGTTTTTTTTTATCCTATGGAATTCATTATTAACACTCTGACACAGATCATAGCACTTTGCAGCTCCCATAAGTCTTCAGAAAAAGACAAAGTATTTATGAAGTACAGTCAGCATAAATGTGTAACAATTCCAAAGCAATGTAAAGAATTCTGCTGTAAATAAATATTTAGTCCCAAATATCTAGAAAAAAAAGATCAAAACATTAATGACCATTAAAACCATTAGTGATATCTGCAAAAGGTGAATTAGTTTCAATTAGTTTTTTCCCTACTGATACTTGTCACTAGAGTTATTTCCACTTAAACAAAGGGTTCCAAAACCCTTTGAATGTAAGATTATATAATGTAAGATAATAATAACAATAAATCAAGTAAAATGGGAGAGAGAGGAAAAGCTACGACTGTGCTGCTTGCTGCTCTGCCAAAACCTGGAAGTGCCTGTCACCTCCATCATCTAGAATTGGAGAGCATGAAAGCATCAGAGTTTACTTTGACAAGACAAGAGGAAATGGTTTCAAACTAAAAGAGGGGAGATTAGATTGGATATAAAAAAAAGAAGTTTTTTACAATAAAGATGTTGATGCACTGAAACAAGTTGCCCAGAGAGGTGATGGATGCCCTGTCCTTGAAGACATTCAAGGTCAAGCTGGACCAGGCTCTGAGCAACCTGATCTAGCTGTTGGTGTCTCTGTTCATTGCAGGGGAGTTGGACTAGATGACCTTTAAGGTTCCCTTCCAACTCAAGCGATTTCAAAAATTGTTGCATGTTACATGGTAAGCACTAACATCTATGATAACTATTTTAATTTTTATGTACTTTCTAAATCCAATTCTAAATTTCTTCTGATAGCCATTTTCTTAAATGCTATAAAAAAATGAAATATTTTTGTGTTAAAACAAACAAACAAAAAAGCACCTACAGTTTATGCATTTGCAACTTTTGCACTCACCTTCCATAATGTCAGAGTTGCCCTTTCCATTCTAAGGAGGAGAAAGTACTAAAAGCCGTTTGAAACAATGTGATTTCTAAAAGTATTTTTGTCTGAAAGTTATTCCTAATAGGTAAGTGGTATTGGCTTCTTCTAAGTTATAATTGAAAATATAACTACTAATAGTAATATTTATAGAGTTAAAACCAGATTGAACAGTGTAGTGTGGTTTGGTTACAGAAATAAAATGTCTTTATGTATGTACACATATATGTTTGTATCTACTGTAGACAAAATTTGATCTTCCGTCTCACTAGTTATAGTTGTTCTTCTGGTGGATAAACACAAAGGAATTGCAGTGAAGTACCACAGCCCAGAATCTGATCTGTTCTCTTATCAGCTTTTTCATTTGTGTATTCTGATAGGGTTTGTGGTGCACATTTTTCATAGAAATTTCATATGTTGTAATTCATGTAATTATAATAATTTCTATTATTTTGCAGACTATAAATTATTAGCCACATACCATATGTGCTCAGTATATTTTCATGCCAGATTGTTTTAAATTGGACGATAGTTCATAAACTCTTTTAATTTATAAGCAGTAATCCAGAAGACTTGATATGAATTTTGATATACTGATGATTATTTAAATGCTTCCTGTGAACACTGCTATAGTCAACCTAAGTGGATTTAAAGGAACTTATTTCATCTTTCCTGATGGTAGTTCTAGATGGATGAAACAGTGCAATATGAACAGAAAAATATACATCACTCATTTGAACTATTAATTTTTAATTAAAGCCAGCTTGAAATTCCATCTATTAGTTATACAGTTTTTATTATGAATTATGTACTGATTATCAAGAGGGTTGAATTACAATTTGTCCATATGTCTGTAATTTAATTAAATGTGTATTTATCATATTTCTCTTACAACTAAGGCTTCTACTGGGCATTTTTACAGGCCTGAGAAATCAATATAAATATATTTCAATGTATTTGTAGTGATTATGCTTCTGACATTAACCTCCTGAAATTCAAAGAATGATCATGCTCCTTCTTCTGTTAAAAAACACTCTTTGATCAAGCTGTGTTTTTACTAACACCACTTAAGAATTACATAAGTTTGTCAGATCAAGTCCTGTTAAGCCAATCAGTAGGTATTTTCACTATGGGTTCCTCACCGTGTTGTTGGCTGAATTCCATTTCTCAGAAGCCTCTCCTAAAGGAAATCAGCTTGAGTACATTTCTATAATAGCTTTCTTATCTAATTAGCAGTCAAAATGTATGCAATCAACTTGGAGATGGAATTTAAAATCAATTTGAAGCATCAGAACTTTTTTTTTTTTTTCAGTTAGTTTAACTTACTATTTTCAAAAGGATATTTATGTAAGGATGACATATACAAAAATGTAAAACCTAATATTTCTATGTTCTTAATTCTTTAGAAAGATTTCTTGAAAAAAATCACTCTAGTAAAAATTGCATACCATACACATGTGATAAATGTACCATATATGTGCTTCTGCAAAGGTCATCTGTCACTGATATCAATATTCTTTAGCTGCTATTTCGTATTCCTGACAGAATTCTGTGTGAGTCACCAAATTTAGAAGAGCAGTTCATATGGAAGTATAATTCGAATTGTCTTTACCAAATATTTTATGAATTTCTTTGACATGAGAAATAAGAAGAATATTTCTTAACTTTGAGGACTCATATGTATTGAGCAGAAAAATCAAAGTCTGTTCTTTGAGACACGAAATCACAGGACTATGTGCCAGAACGGTAAATAAATGCATACATTAAAATGTCTGCTCCCTGCAGAACAAATATAATGATTAATTTCTGGTAGAAAATATGTGTGGAGATGCATGACCTTTTATTAGTAAATTTTTAAAAGATGATTTTATTTTAAAAGATTTTCAAGACAATCATTACTTCACGCTGTGCTAAATAAAGCCAAATTAGATATAAACAAACAAACAATATTTCCCAAAAAAAAGAACACTAAAGAAACTAAAAGGTGTTGCTATATCTGAACTTAAAGTGCCAGGAGCATTTCTAGTTTATACTAATTACAATGTTGCAGTCTTGACTTAGACATACATGAAATGAAAGCAGATAAACTATGATTTCTGATATCCAGAACTTTAAGTGCATTGAATGCAGCACTAGGAAACACTGAAGATTTTCAAAATTGTTTTACTTGTTGCTCTCTGCAAGGACTCAGAATCAGTGGTTTGCAACAGTATTTTCTGTTTGATTTTTTTTTTCTTTTCCATTCCTCACACTTCACCAACACAGAAATATGGGGAGTCATTTTTTTTCTAGTTGGACTTTTTTAACTATAGAGAGCAGTCAATAAACAATCTAGATCTGGGGAGTCCTGGTCGATGATAAATTGTATATGAGCCAATAGTGAGGCCTCATAGCCAAAAGGGCCAATTATACCCTGAGGGTGTGTTAAGCTCAATTTAACTAGCTCACTGAGGGAAGTGATTGTTGCCCTTCGCTCTGCTCTGGTGTAGCTTCACCTTGAGTACTGTGTGAACTTTTGGGTTCCATATTATAAGAAAGATATATTTAGAGATTGCCCAAAGGAGAGCAACAAAGACAGTGAAAGGTCTAAAAAGGTGTCTTTGTTCTTCTTAGAGAAGAGATGGAGAGGTGAATTCATTACAGTCTACAACTAGTCATGAGGGGAGTGGAGGGGCAGCACTGAGCTCTGCTCTCTGGTAAAAGCGACAGAATCCGAGGGAACGGCATGGAGCTGTGTCAGGGGAGGGTCAGATTGGGTGTTAGGGAAAGGTTCTTCACCAAATGGTGGTTGGGAACTGGAGCAGGCTCCCCAGGGCAGTGGTTATGGCACTGAGCTGCTGGAGTTCAAGGAGCATTTGGACAATGCTCTCAGACATTTGATTTGAATTTTGAGTGGTCCAGTGTGGAGCCAGGAGTTGGGTTCAGTGATCTTTTTGGGTCCCTTCTAACTCAAGATATTTTATGATTCTTTAAGTGGTTTAACAGATGAAAAGCGGACATTATTGAAAAATACAGATCAATCAAGACTTTCATTCATAAATAACTCTTAAAATATTTCTATATTGTCACAATTTAGGTAAGAGCAATACTATTGCAAATATTTCCTCCTTTAATTCTGCTAAATTACATTTGACCTTGAACCTATATTAACATATAGCCTATGGCATAGGGTGTGTCTAAATATGTCACATCTGTCTCCTTATTTTAGGTAAGATTGTTCCTGTTAGATCATAAAGCAATACACATCGATTCATGACTTTATTACACTAATACGTAACCAATTTTTTTTCCAATGTTCTGTGTGCAGATGAAGGCAAAGGCAACCCTGCAGGTAGCTTTCCAACAGCTATAGAGTCATAGAGTGGATTAGTTTGGAAGGGACCTTAAAGATATCTGGTTTCAATCCCCCTGCCATGGGCAAGGCTGCCACCCACTAGATCAGGCTGCTCAGGGCCCCATCCAACCTGGTCTTGAACACCTCCAGGGATGGAGCATCCACAGCTTAAATGGATAACCTGTTCTAATGCCTCACCACCCTCTCAGTAATTTCCTCCTCCTAACATCATCTTGTTTATAAGCTGACTTAAAATACTGAAAGGCTGCAATAAGGTCTCCCCCAAGCCTTCCCCAGGCTGAACAAGCCCAGCTCCCTCAGATTTTCTCTATATATGCTATATTATAACATATAGCACAGACCAGGAGGAAATTAGAGTCTTTGAGCCACTTTTAAGCAACCCAAATTCCGGACTAGAAAAGAAGCTCATAAAATGCTTTAATTTTTTTTTAATAGCTATGCATAGAACCAGCAGTACCGTGGAATACTTACAGTACTCTGAAAAACATTAATCCATTACCATGATTATTGTCCTTATGCAGGAGTGTATGAAATTATTTCTTAACTATAATTTTTACTGCAACTGCACAGTATGAATATTTTCTTGAAGAACTGTGCCTTAATTATGGGCATGACGTGCTACATAAGTTGCTCAGATAAATGCCCTTTAGCTCACTGGAGTAGTTGCATTATGATCAACCAGAGGATACTGTTTATTTTCTTCATTTTGGTACAGGTGATAAATAGTGATTGCTTTAACAAAGACACACTTGAAATAACAATAACTAAACTCCAAACTAAAGTAAATTTGAGACAGAGCTCCTAAACTGTGGCCTATTACTCACTGTGTACATTTATTGAAAATCATATTCCTTGCAGATGTTATAATCCATGAACTGAAACCAAGTGATTTTAACTACTTAGGAGAGAAGTTATGTTATGCTAGTGTGGTGGAATATGTTATTGTAGTTATAAAATGATATTCTGATTTTTAGGAAGAATATATTATTCCTATGAAGTAATGAAGTGCTTTGGTTTAAAAATAAAAATCATATTGAAGGAAGTGAGCTTGAAGGATAGCACAGCAAGATCCCTGAAATTCAGTTTCAGCTTGGTTCTTTGGCTCAGTAACAAGTGAAGCAATTCAGAAGTGTCCTCCTGTGAAAATAGTTTACAGATTCTTCTGCACAACAGTTACCAACCAGCATCAGAAATGTACACAAACTACCAAGCACTACAAGTTTGTCATCCATGAGTGGTAGTGTAACAACAGATTCATAGCCATGATGTTGTTACTTCTGTGGCTATGAGAATAGATAGAAAATAATGAATATTTTCTCTTTTTTTCCTTTTTTCCCAAGTAATTTATTTCAGCTTTAGTGCAAAGACTATCTTCCTGCCCCCAGGGGACGGTGAAAACTGCCAGCAACTAGAATGCTTTGGAATTGCCAATGATCTGAATCCTAAAAACTGCTTTTCAAATAAAATCTAAAATGTAAGTCATAACTTTAAGGCAGATAGAGCTATCTAATACTGAATGTACTATGCATTCTAAATGTTGTCAGAGCTGGCCATTACATCCTGACCCTTTTTAAAAGTCTGGGCCCTGTCCAACCTGGCCTTAAACACCTCCAGGGACGGAGCATTCACAGTCTCTTCAGGCAACCTGTTCCAGCACCTCACCATTCTCTCAGTGAAAACTTTCCTGACATCTAATCTAAATCTCCCCTCTTTTGGTTTAAAATCATCTCCCCTTGCCCTATCACTGTCTGCCCATGTAAAAGGTTGGTTTCCCTCCTGTTTATAAGCTCCCTTTAAGTACTGAAAGCTTGCAAGCATCAGATCTTAAGAACTTCATATCTTTTTTATTCCTCTTTTTTTTGGGCGTGGCCCTCAACTAAGTTTGACAAAATATTTAGATGTCTAAACCTTTTACGAGCTTAGCTTCTTACCTACCAATAAAAATAAATGGAAAAAATATAAATTAGAGTTAGCAGCCACTGGATATGTCTCTTCCAGTTTCTGAAATAGGTCATGGATGGTTCTCTGGGCCCAGTTACTTCAGGAAGTATCTACGTGCTCCGTCATGGGGACCTCCACAGGCTGCAGTGTGGATATCTGCTCCAACATGATGTTCACTGAGGGCTGCAGGGGGATTTATGCTCCTATGCTGGAGCACATCCTTTTCCTTCTGTGACCTTGGTGTTTGCAAAGCTGCTTTTCACAGTTTTTTTCCTTATTCCTCATTGCCTTTCATGGAGGTACCAGCAGCTTTCCTTATGGGCTCAGCGGTAAAATATGTTCCACTGCAAAATTAAGTGCTATACAAAAACATTATTTTTACGAAAGGGTGGTAGCAGTAAAAAAACATACTGCTAAATAATTGGAAAATTCACTAATACTTCATTATAAATTGTGCCTTCATTTTATGTTCTTTTTTTCTTCTTCTTTTTTTTTTTTTTTTTTTTTTTTTTTTTAAGAATGTGGAGTAATAGTTGATGTAAAACAGTGTTGTTTTGATGAAAATATTGTTTAGGATGATGGTGGACGTGGATGTTAGAAATGCCACTTTTCTTAGTTGGGTCACTATCCCTTTGTGTACATGCTATAGTCTGCGATGCTACAAAATATCACTAATGACAAAATCTGAAACCAAGAAAAGTAAATGAAAAGCTGGGGAGAAAGAGCAATGCAATTTCACTGGTCAAGACACTGACTAGTTACTGAAATTAGCACTCCATGCATGTTTCATCTTTTTTTAGTGAAGAAATTAGAATAAATATATTCTAATTAAATTCTTTTATACTTACGCAGAGATCTTCAATTATATTTGTGCTTTTTACCCTAGCCACAGCTGACTTGACATTTAAGCATACAGTAACAGCACACATTTCTTGCTGTTACTAGACAATCTATGTGAATCAGTGACCTTTGCAACTAAATTCAAACCTTGAGCATTTCTCATAAAAATAACAAAATGTTCTCACATGAACAGAATACTTTGCTGCCTACTATCCAAGCCTACAGAATATATGATAATGGTGTTAGCATCACAATAATTTGAGTTCAGACTATGCAGTATAAAGGAAAATAGGTTGGAAAGACATTGAGGCCCTGGAACGTGTCCAGAGAAGGGCAACGAAACTGGTGAGGGGTCTGGAGCATAAATCTTATGAGGAGCGGCTGAGGGAGTTGGAATTGTTTAGTCTGGAGTAGAGGAGGCTCAGAGGAGACCTTATTGCACTCTACAACTTCCTGAAGGGAGGTTGTGATGAGGAGGGGTTTGGCCTCTTCTCCCAGGCAACAAACAGGACCCAAGGAAATGGCCACAAGTTGTTTGTGCCCAACTCTTACATAATGTAGAAAGAGATGAAGTCTGGTGGTGCACATAAGGAACATGCTGGGCATGACAATCTGGATTAGTGCTGCAACAGGAAAAGGCAAACCTGTATGTAGGAATGCTTTTTCTCAAGGACATTGGTGCTCTTGCTGGGGTGATACAGGAAGATGGGGAAGTCTGATGTGTACTTTAGTGGTTTTGATTTTGAGTAATAGGCGATGATTTGAATTGTATGATGGTAACTTCTATATAATACTATATGTCATCACTCTGTAGTTGCCATGTGAATGAAAGAACAAGGAGCTGAAAATAAGAGAGAAGGGGACATGTCCAGATACTGAGAGCTAAGAAGTTTTTTGAAGATAGTCTGGTGAACTGGGCAGAGAGATTAAATCTGACACTTAATGAATCTAGGGGAGTATTAAATCCTGTCTACTTTATAAAGTGTGGTTTTCTCTTAGAACAGAAAAGTAGGCTCAGGAGTATTTTTTCTTTTTCTTTTTTTTTTTTTTTTCTTTCTTTCCATTTTTTGTTTTCTTTATTCTTGTTTTTTGTTTGTTTGGTTGGTTGGCTGGGTTTTTTTTTACATTTTTGTAATGTACTGTTTTTTCTCCAGAGATGCTATATTTTTTTTTGTCTCTTTTCCAAAGGGTACCTTTTAAAGGATTATATAAAATAAATACATAACCCCTATAAATAACACTTGTCTGTGCTTTATTAAAGCTTTTTCAGAGGTTTGGTTTTACTTATTTATTTATTTTTAAATTACAGCATTCTCACTGGCATCAGAACCACTGATAGCAGAAGTTAAAAAATAAAACCTTACCTAAATAATTCTGTTAAATCTATGAACTACCAAACATGGTGTGTGTTGTTTCCTAAATCCAATTCAATCCTAAATCCAATTTCAATTCTGCCTACCTGAACTCACAATTTTACTATAAAACATTCTATTTATGTAACAGATCCAAATCAATTGTTTCTGTAAGTTAACTTTCATTTTATTTAACTTAACTAAAAGAAACTCTGTTTAGTTCCAACTTTAAAAATACAGATTTGACATCGTGACCCTTTCATCTCTTTGAAGAGTATTTCAGAGTATGAATTTCTGTGATTCTGTGACTCTAAATTGCTTCAAATAAAGGCAGATTCTGTTAAACTCATATACAGCGTTACTTAAATTCCTCTTACTGGAAGTTAAAGAAAATACATTCTGAATGTTATCTTTTATAATCTAGTTCTACTTATCAGAGAGTTTATATTTCTCTACCAGAATCAACTTCAGTTGTAGTAAAAGAAAATATATTTATTGAAGTAGACAGAAGTATGCATAAAAGTGAAAATCTAAAAAATATATTTGACCAATATCATTCTAGAGAATTCCAAGTGGCTAGAAAAAAATAGGAAAATAAGATATATTTTGGGAAGAACTTAAATATTATACTTTGGACTTCAAAACATACTGTTTTTTTTTATTTTTTTCACCTATTGTTTCAAAGAATATGTAAATGAATTGTCACTTCCTAATTTTATATGAAAATATTTTATATATTGTATTTTTGTCTTAAATAGTGTGATTATATTCAGAAGCTCAATCTTGTGTTATTACATGAATTATTTACATGGTTCCACTGTTATTATGACTTCAACTAATTACTCTTTTCAGCTGCATATTTTTGCCATAAGATGTCACAGAACTCTAATGAGTTTCACTGAAGAGGAGAAATAATATGCAAAATATAGCTATGACATATGTCATACCACTGCGCAGATGAGCTAAAACAAATAAACTTCATAAATTCTAGATATCAGAAAGACATAGACTAAATATACTAGACTAACAGTGGAGCAAGTCTGAGTCCTCCTCATGAAATTGAATGTGTATAAGTCCATGCGGCCGGATGATATCCATCCTAGGGTTCTGAAAGAGATGGCTGATGTGGTTGCCGAGCCGCTCTCCATCATATTTGAAAAATCATGGCTGTCTGGTGAAGCCCCTGGTGACTGGAAAAAGGGAAACATTACTCCCATTTTTAAGAAAGGGAGAAAGGAAGACCGGGGAACTACAGGCCGGTGAGCCTCACCTCTGTGCCTGGGAAGATCATGGAGCAGATTCTCCTAGAAGCTATTTTAAGGCACATACAAGACAAAGAGGTGATTTGAGACAGCCAGCATGGCTTCACCAAGGGCAGATCTTGCCTGACCAATCTGGTGGCCTTCTGTGATGGAGTGATGGCTTCGGTGGATGGGGGTAGGGCGGTGGATGTCATCTACCTGGACTTCTGCAAGGCCTTTGACATGGTCCCTCACCACATCCTTCACTCTAAATTGGAGAGGTGTGGATTTGAAGGATGGACTGTTTGATGGATTAGAAATTGGCTGGCTGGATGCAACCAAAGGGTTGTGATCAATGGTTCCGTGTCAGGGTGGAGGCCGGTCACAAGCGGTGTCCCTCAGGGGTCAGTCTGGGGACCAGTGCTCTTCAACATCTTCGTCAACAACATAGACGATGGCACTGAGTGCACCCTCAGCAAGTTTGTGGATGACACCAAGCTGAGCGGTGCAGTTGATACATTGGAAGGAAGGGAAGCCATCCAGAGGGACCTGAACAGGCTGGAGAAGTGGACCCATGAAAACCTAATGAGGTTCAATAAGGCCAAGTGCAGGGTGCTGCATTTGGGTTGGGGCAATCCAAGGTATTTATACAAACTGGGGGAAGATCTCCTTGAGAGCAGCCCTGTGGAGAAGGACTTGGGGGTCCTGGTAGATGAAAGCTGGACATGAGCCAACAGTGTGTGCTTGCAGCCCAGAAGGCCAACTGTGTTCTGGGCTGCATTATAAAAGGGGTGGCCATCGGGGAGAGGGAGGTGATTGTCCCCCTCTACTCTGCTCTTGCGAGGCCCCATCTGGAATACTGCATCCAGGCCTGGAGCCCTCAGTACAGGAAAGGCGTGGAGCTCTTGGAGTGGGTCCAGAGGAGGGCCACAAAGATGATCAGAGGGCTGGAGCACCTCTCCTATGAAGAAAGACTGAGGGAACTGGGCTTGTTTAGCTTGGAGAAGAGAAGGCTCCGGGGAGACCTCATTGCTGCCTTCCTGTACTTGAAGAGAGCATATAAACAGGATGGGGAATGGCTGTTTACGAGGGTGGATAGAGATAGGACAAGGGGGAGTGGTCTTAAACTGAGACAAGGGAGGTTTAGGTTAGATATTAGGAGGAAGTTTTTCACCCAGAGGGTGCTGACGCACTGGAACCAGTTGCCCAAGGAGGTTGTGGATGCATTCAAGGCCAGGCTGGATGTGACTCTGGGCAGTCTGGTCTAGTGGTTGGCGACCCTGCACGTAGCAGGGGGGTTGAAACTAGATGATCATTGTGGTCCTTTTCAGCCCAGGCCATTCTATGATTCTGTGATTCTATGATAAATGTTGGCAGTCTTTGTATGTCAGTTTGCATGACTGTGCAGACACAGAAATGTGAAGTTCAAAGAAAGAGCAGAAGACAGTGTTGCACAGGATTGCTTTCAGTAATATTAGCAGGACTGCATATTAGAACAGATTCCACATACAGAAGCAGTACTGTAAGGGTAAAAAATTTCTGCCACAGTCCGGTTTTCTGGAGGTGTTTGAGGTGTTTGAACCTAGGCATTCTTGAAGGCCTTTGAGCCTGATTGAGTTTGCCCCTTCATGTTTTGTGTTTTTTTTTTTCAATGTATGACTTCATCTGGTGCTGTGTACTATATTTCATATTTTTATTAAGTGTCATACTTCAAGCGTTTGAAGATAGTACTTAAAACTTTGTGTGGAATAATGTAAATAAATATTAATATATGTCAGATGTAACACTTGATTAAAAAAAATCTGCTTTCAGCGTAGTATAAAGAAACTCATTTGTGCTATGGATTTATTTTGAATTTTCAGGGTAATTTGCATTGATGGTTGTATAATGTGTACAATAATGATTTACTTGGCTTATAATGGTGTTTATATTGTTTTGTACATTATTCTGAAGAAAACTGAACTTAACATTATTATTTGCCTATTACTATTGTGCAACATGGAAATAATAAAAAGTATTGTATTAATTAAATAAAATGCGCATTTGTATTTAGCATCTTTGTATTTAGCATCTTTCTTAAATGTAGTCTCCACCTCTGAAAGCTGTCTCTTAGAATCGGTATCAAGCTGAAAAGCTAGACAGATGGCAGAATAAGAACCTGCCATCAGGCAATGTACAGCATAAAAGGAAGAAATTCTTCATGGATTCTGCATTAGTACAAAGTTATCATTAATTAAATGTGCAAAGTAGAGAAATGTGAAAATTTTTTAAATGAATAGAAGTCTGCAATAAACAAGGAACTAAAATGTTGGGAGTGCTAGAAGTCATTATTTTAGTTAACATTATTTCCAACATAATACAACTTTTATTGTAAAATTCTATTGTAAATCTATTTAGATGCCACAGCAATTTGCAGATATACCTTTATATTCTACCTGGAAAACCTCCTACCTACCATTGTCAGTGATGTTGTAAACCTTGACATTTTTAAAAACAATGCTAATTTAAAGGTTAATTGTATTCATAAGTGCTTCATACATGCTAATTTATTATGCTGTTAAACGAGAACAAGTGAAAGGAAAATTTCCCCATTGCTCTCTCTTTTAGCAAGTACAGTTACACAGTCATACTCATATTCTGATGCTTAGATATGACACTGATGCATGGCTGGGCACTGCAAAAAAATCAGTGCCCAGCCATGCATGGCACCACCATGCATCTCACCATCTTGCATTTATGTTGTAAGTATTCTTAACGCCTTTACCAGGATAATTTCTACAACAGATGATAAGAAACAGTGCTCATGATTGGTGAAATTAACCACTGTAACCATTATTTGAAGTAAATTTGATTTTTTTAATTTTAATTTCTTCCCTCTGAGGAAAAGTATATCCCATCATGAATCTTCTCTGTTTTTCAAGAATGGTAATAATAGGCCCTTACACTTAGATTTACTCTTTTTTGTCTCATGAGAAGAAAATAAATAGAAAAAAAAATCTGATTTCTTTTTATTGTATCATCCCAGATGTATTTTATTGTAAATAGCTCTAATCTTTCAAATTTCTATGTATTGCTAACTAATTACTTTCACTGCATTCTATATTTAAAAATATGCGAAAAATAAATATTTTGTATTTATATACAAAAACATATATTTGGGAGGAGGAGGGAGGGGAAAGTATAAACAAACCAAAAAGACGGAATGATTTGTTTTATATTATTGAAAATTTTAAAAGCTTTTAAAAGTGAGGCCAGAAAATGATATCTGTAAAACTATTGTTGCTGCTGTTTCTCAAAAAGTGTGTAGTTCCCCTTGATTCTTTTTCTCTCTGTTTGATTATTTCATACAGCAATGGTGATTTAAGACACTTAATTCAAAGAGAAATTTATTGTCAGGATTTTCTCAGATTTTGAAATTGTTTTTTTCTTTTTGCTGTTATTTTTTTCTTCTCCTTTTTTGTCAGATTTGGAGTAACACTTAGCATGTAAGAACCTTTTTTTTTTTTTTTAACTAGTTTCTTCTTCTGTTAATAACAAAGCAGTTTTCTGCTTTTTAAAATTTCTTGTTTGACACAATATTTGAGTGGAATGTGGAATGTTTCAACTAAGACTTTATCGATGCAAGATGAAAAGGCAAAATGTGGAGCAGAAATTCAGTGGCTATCCTTACTCAGGAGCTTATCTAGTATCTAGTTTTGTCCAGGAGATAGGCACTTTGAAGGTGCTTGACAACGTACCTCAAATAAACAATCTGAAGTCTGTACATGAATTACAGAACAAGAGCTGCCCAGACTAGAGCAGACTAAAGCTTCATATCACAGTGAATATGGAAGCTGTTTAAACAGGTTTTGCATGATAAACTCCATGCTGCTTAATCATTTAGCAAAGAATGACAGTACCAACAAATAAAGTACCTATATAAGCAGAAATTTTACAGAATCTGTGCCTGATTGAGTAAAGGGCCAGAACACTGAGCCCATCACATAACATATGCACAACGTTCTCTAGCCTACAACTTTAAAACCATCTATGGCTAAATAAGCATCTCTTTGTTATCTTGATCTTCTTGTAAGTTTTGGAACTAGGTCTTGATACAGTTATGTGCAACTTTGACTTCTGGAGGGGATAGGTGCTGCACATATTGCATGGGTTTCCATAGCTGCTGCATCATGTTGTTTCCTTGCCCTAGAAAAACTAAAGAAAAATGATGTCATACTCTCTTGTTTTGGTCTTCTGAGTGTGATTCACTATGTTGCCTATGATCTTTAGGACTTGTTCTGTGTGGCTGTCCTTAAACTGTGCTATCATGACTCTTGAGACCTAATGAAGTACTCAAGATAGCAGTTCACTCATTCCTGGAGCAAACTGAGCATTCTCATTCAAAATCTGCCTCCTTTTTCACCAATGCAACTAGTGACTGACAAAGCAATATTATCACTCAGATGCATCTTTAAAAAAAAAAAAAAAAGATCTATCTCTTTAAAATGGAAGAAAATAGAGCTGAAGAATCAACTGAGTGTTTCTCCTCTAAGAAATCATTTGTCAGGAAAGTCAAAACTATGCAAGTCTTTGAAGTTCCTTTCTCTTTCTAGGTAGCTTATAAATTTGCAACAGAATATTTGCCACAAAAATGGTGTATGTCAGATATGATTTGTTCTCAAGCATAAGGCAATTAGAAAATCTGACCTCAAGAAAGCAAGTAAATGAAACAAAAGCATCCCTTAGTCTTCTCAGAAACAGTAATCAAATTAGAGAGAAAGAAAGGCTATTTAGGGTCAGTGGAAGAATTGATTCATGAATTGCCATTGCAATCAATTGTAAGTTTCCCATCAGTCTGTGAAATGCGGAATTGGATCTTTAGTACTTAAAGCTTTCTACCATTCCTCAAGCTCAAAAACAGCCTGTGGGAAAACAGGTAGTGCTGATTTCCCTGATGCCCAATGAATTAGATTGCTGCAGAAATTAAGTTTTTGTTGCTGTGAAATAGCAGAAGATATTCCTTTCTAGTATTATTATTATGACTCTTTTATAAATGTGAAATGTAAGGCATATTAGAATGAGCACTTCAAAAAAAAATCTAAAGCTTAGGCACATATACAAATGTTGTTACATAATTATCTAATACTGTAATGTTATTTCTGGTGTAGAGAATCACCATGCCAATCTTTGAACAGGCTATATTTTATTCAGACCATATTTGGTAAACATACAATTTTTTTCCTGGCCACGGTTTAGCAAGCAAAAAATCCACATCACCCTTCAGGCACTAAAATGACTCCCAAAGAAGGACACATGAAATGACAGTGTGTTCTGTGCTCTGTGAAGAGAGTTGAAACACTTATTTCTGGACTCTGTCCCTGTTCTCACTTGGAAAGTGCTCAGAGGGGTGTAAAGCACAGCCTTCACCCTGAAGACAGAACTTGACTCGAGCCTTTTGCAAAATACTCCTCTTTTGCCACTGTTTTACAGACAATATATCTCAGGGAATATTTACAGTGACAGAAAACAACCACTTCTGAAAGGCCTTCTGAAATTGTTCAAAAGTTATTCCCATTCACTGCTACTAAACATCACTATCTAAATCTCAGAAATGTTTGGGGCTCCATCAAAAATTAAAATATCTCTAAAATATATACTGATGCTGAAGTACTGAATAAATATAAATAGTCACAGTTAACATGGAAGAAAACCCTTATATTGCTGAAAAGGACTTTAGTATTGAAACAACAACAACAACAGCAACACTGCATTATATAAAAAAAAGCAAAGCAAGTATAAACTTTTTTTTCAACAGAAAAAGATCCCTGACTTTTAAAGTCAAATGGAGTAGCAATTTTTAAGCAAGTTTGTAAAAGTAAGTATGAAGTAGTAGTAAGTAGCAGTACATATAATTGGTGCATAAGAATTCAGCTTTTCATCTCAGAGTTGGAATATTAGGTTAATTTTTAAAAACAGAATTTTTGCCCTGTGAGAGCGGAGATAAATAATAATTCTGTCAAAGGTAGCTATTCCTATGAGGCCGTACCACTACTAACCAAAGGTTTTTGTCTTCAGTGTAATCAAAGGAAGCTTGAGAAAGCAAGGGGATATGACTGTGTTTTCTTTTTTTTTTTTTTTT
>JACDJE010000439.1:1038548-1060716 GCA_016647715.1 Pavo muticus
TTTTTTTTTTTTTTTACTTTCTTTCCATTTTTTGTTTTCTTTATTCTTGTTTTTTGTTTGTTTGGTTGGTTGGCTGGGTTTTTTTTTACATTTTTGTAATGTACTGTTTTTTCTCCAGAGATGCTATATTTTTTTTTGTCTCTTTTCCAAAGGGTACCTTTTAAAGGATTATATAAAATAAATACATAACCCCTATAAATAACACTTGTCTGTGCTTTATTAAAGCTTTTTCAGAGGTTTGGTTTTACTTATTTATTTATTTTTAAATTACAGCATTCTCACTGGCATCAGAACCACTGATAGCAGAAGTTAAAAAATAAAACCTTACCTAAATAATTCTGTTAAATCTATGAACTACCAAACATGGTGTGTGTTGTTTCCTAAATCCAATTCAATCCTAAATCCAATTTCAATTCTGCCTACCTGAACTCACAATTTTACTATAAAACATTCTATTTATGTAACAGATCCAAATCAATTGTTTCTGTAAGTTAACTTTCATTTTATTTAACTTAACTAAAAGAAACTCTGTTTAGTTCCAACTTTAAAAATACAGATTTGACATCGTGACCCTTTCATCTCTTTGAAGAGTATTTCAGAGTATGAATTTCTGTGATTCTGTGACTCTAAATTGCTTCAAATAAAGGCAGATTCTGTTAAACTCATATACAGCGTTACTTAAATTCCTCTTACTGGAAGTTAAAGAAAATACATTCTGAATGTTATCTTTTATAATCTAGTTCTACTTATCAGAGAGTTTATATTTCTCTACCAGAATCAACTTCAGTTGTAGTAAAAGAAAATATATTTATTGAAGTAGACAGAAGTATGCATAAAAGTGAAAATCTAAAAAATATATTTGACCAATATCATTCTAGAGAATTCCAAGTGGCTAGAAAAAAATAGGAAAATAAGATATATTTTGGGAAGAACTTAAATATTATACTTTGGACTTCAAAACATACTGTTTTTTTTTATTTTTTTCACCTATTGTTTCAAAGAATATGTAAATGAATTGTCACTTCCTAATTTTATATGAAAATATTTTATATATTGTATTTTTGTCTTAAATAGTGTGATTATATTCAGAAGCTCAATCTTGTGTTATTACATGAATTATTTACATGGTTCCACTGTTATTATGACTTCAACTAATTACTCTTTTCAGCTGCATATTTTTGCCATAAGATGTCACAGAACTCTAATGAGTTTCACTGAAGAGGAGAAATAATATGCAAAATATAGCTATGACATATGTCATACCACTGCGCAGATGAGCTAAAACAAATAAACTTCATAAATTCTAGATATCAGAAAGACATAGACTAAATATACTAGACTAACAGTGGAGCAAGTCTGAGTCCTCCTCATGAAATTGAATGTGTATAAGTCCATGCGGCCGGATGATATCCATCCTAGGGTTCTGAAAGAGATGGCTGATGTGGTTGCCGAGCCGCTCTCCATCATATTTGAAAAATCATGGCTGTCTGGTGAAGCCCCTGGTGACTGGAAAAAGGGAAACATTACTCCCATTTTTAAGAAAGGGAGAAAGGAAGACCGGGGAACTACAGGCCGGTGAGCCTCACCTCTGTGCCTGGGAAGATCATGGAGCAGATTCTCCTAGAAGCTATTTTAAGGCACATACAAGACAAAGAGGTGATTTGAGACAGCCAGCATGGCTTCACCAAGGGCAGATCTTGCCTGACCAATCTGGTGGCCTTCTGTGATGGAGTGATGGCTTCGGTGGATGGGGGTAGGGCGGTGGATGTCATCTACCTGGACTTCTGCAAGGCCTTTGACATGGTCCCTCACCACATCCTTCACTCTAAATTGGAGAGGTGTGGATTTGAAGGATGGACAGTTTGATGGATTAGAAATTGGCTGGCTGGATGCAACCAAAGGGTTGTGATCAATGGTTCCGTGTCAGGGTGGAGGCCGGTCACAAGCGGTGTCCCTCAGGGGTCAGTCTGGGGACCAGTGCTCTTCAACATCTTCGTCAACAACATAGACGATGGCACTGAGTGCACCCTCAGCAAGTTTGTGGATGACACCAAGCTGAGCGGTGCAGTTGATACATTGGAAGGAAGGGAAGCCATCCAGAGGGACCTGAACAGGCTGGAGAAGTGGACCCATGAAAACCTAATGAGGTTCAATAAGGCCAAGTGCAGGGTGCTGCATTTGGGTTGGGGCAATCCAAGGTATTTATACAAACTGGGGGAAGATCTCCTTGAGAGCAGCCCTGTGGAGAAGGACTTGGGGGTCCTGGTAGATGAAAGCTGGACATGAGCCAACAGTGTGTGCTTGCAGCCCAGAAGGCCAACTGTGTTCTGGGCTGCATTATAAAAGGGGTGGCCATCGGGGAGAGGGAGGTGATTGTCCCCCTCTACTCTGCTCTTGCGAGGCCCCATCTGGAATACTGCATCCAGGCCTGGAGCCCTCAGTACAGGAAAGGCGTGGAGCTCTTGGAGTGGGTCCAGAGGAGGGCCACAAAGATGATCAGAGGGCTGGAGCACCTCTCCTATGAAGAAAGACTGAGGGAACTGGGCTTGTTTAGCTTGGAGAAGAGAAGGCTCCAGGGAGACCTCATTGCTGCCTTCCTGTACTTGAAGAGAGCATATAAACAGGATGGGGAATGGCTGTTTACGAGGGTGGATAGAGATAGGACAAGGGGGAGTGGTCTTAAACTGAGACAAGGGAGGTTTAGGTTAGATATTAGGAGGAAGTTTTTCACCCAGAGGGTGCTGACGCACTGGAACCAGTTGCCCAAAGAGGTTGTGGATGCATTCAAGGCCAGGCTGGATGTGACTCTGGGCAGTCTGGTCTAGTGGTTGGCGACCCTGCACGTAGCAGGGGGGTTGAAACTAGATGATCATTGTGGTCCTTTTCAGCCCAGGCCATTCTATGATTCTGTGATTCTATGATAAATGTTGGCAGTCTTTGTATGTCAGTTTGCATGACTGTGCAGACACAGAAATGTGAAGTTCAAAGAAAGAGCAGAAGACAGTGTTGCACAGGATTGCTTTCAGTAATATTAGCAGGACTGCATATTAGAACAGATTCCACATACAGAAGCAGTACTGTAAGGGTAAAAAATTTCTGCCACAGTCCGGTTTTCTGGAGGTGTTTGAGGTGTTTGAACCTAGGCATTCTTGAAGGCCTTTGAGCCTGATTGAGTTTGCCCCTTCATGTTTTGTGTTTTTTTTTTTCAATGTATGACTTCATCTGGTGCTGTGTACTATATTTCATATTTTTATTAAGTGTCATACTTCAAGCGTTTGAAGATAGTAATTAAAACTTTGTGTGGAATAATGTAAATAAATATTAATATATGTCAGATGTAACACTTGATTAAAAAAAATCTGCTTTCAGCGTAGTATAAAGAAACTCATTTGTGCTATGGATTTATTTTGAATTTTCAGGGTAATTTGCATTGATGGTTGTATAATGTGTACAATAATGATTTACTTGGCTTATAATGGTGTTTATATTGTTTTGTACATTATTCTGAAGAAAACTGAACTTAACATTATTATTTGCCTATTACTATTGTGCAACATGGAAATAATAAAAAGTATTGTATTAATTAAATAAAATGCGCATTTGTATTTAGCATCTTTGTATTTAGCATCTTTCTTAAATGTAGTCTCCACCTCTGAAAGCTGTCTCTTAGAATCGGTATCAAGCTGAAAAGCTAGACAGATGGCAGAATAAGAACCTGCCATCAGGCAATGTACAGCATAAAAGGAAGAAATTCTTCATGGATTCTGCATTAGTACAAAGTTATCATTAATTAAATGTGCAAAGTAGAGAAATGTGAAAATTTTTTAAATGAATAGAAGTCTGCAATAAACAAGGAACTAAAATGTTGGGAGTGCTAGAAGTCATTATTTTAGTTAACATTATTTCCAACATAATACAACTTTTATTGTAAAATTCTATTGTAAATCTATTTAGATGCCACAGCAATTTGCAGATATACCTTTATATTCTACCTGGAAAACCTCCTACCTACCATTGTCAGTGATGTTGTAAACCTTGACATTTTTAAAAACAATGCTAATTTAAAGGTTAATTGTATTCATAAGTGCTTCATACATGCTAATTTATTATGCTGTTAAACGAGAACAAGTGAAAGGAAAATTTCCCCATTGCTCTCTCTTTTAGCAAGTACAGTTACACAGTCATACTCATATTCTGATGCTTAGATATGACACTGATGCATGGCTGGGCACTGCAAAAAAATCAGTGCCCAGCCATGCATGGCACCACCATGCATCTCACCATCTTGCATTTATGTTGTAAGTATTCTTAACGCCTTTACCAGGATAATTTCTACAACAGATGATAAGAAACAGTGCTCATGATTGGTGAAATTAACCACTGTAACCATTATTTGAAGTAAATTTGATTTTTTTAATTTTAATTTCTTCCCTCTGAGGAAAAGTATATCCCATCATGAATCTTCTCTGTTTTTCAAGAATGGTAATAATAGGCCCTTACACTTAGATTTACTCTTTTTTGTCTCATGAGAAGAAAATAAATAGAAAAAAAAATCTGATTTCTTTTTATTGTATCATCCCAGATGTATTTTATTGTAAATAGCTCTAATCTTTCAAATTTCTATGTATTGCTAACTAATTACTTTCACTGCATTCTATATTTAAAAATATGCGAAAAATAAATATTTTGTATTTATATACAAAAACATATATTTGGGAGGAGGAGGGAGAGGAAAGTATAAACAAACCAAAAAGACGGAATGATTTGTTTTATATTATTGAAAATTTTAAAAGCTTTTAAAAGTGAGGCCAGAAAATGATATCTGTAAAACTATTGTTGCTGATGTTTCTCAAAAAGTGTGTAGTTCCCCTTGATTCTTTTTCTCTCTGTTTGATTATTTCATACAGCAATGGTGATTTAAGACACTTAATTCAAAGAGAAATTTATTGTCAGGATTTTCTCAGATTTTGAAATTGTTTTTTTCTTTTTGCTGTTATTTTTTTCTTCTCCTTTTTTGTCAGATTTGGAGTAACACTTAGCATGTAAGAACCTTTTTTTTTTTTTTTAACTAGTTTCTTCTTCTGTTAATAACAAAGCAGTTTTCTGCTTTTTAAAATTTCTTGTTTGACACAATATTTGAGTGGAATGTGGAATGTTTCAACTAAGACTTTATCGATGCAAGATGAAAAGGCAAAATGTGGAGCAGAAATTCAGTGGCTATCCTTACTCAGGAGCTTATCTAGTATCTAGTTTTGTCCAGGAGATAGGCACTTTGAAGGTGCTTGACAACGTACCTCAAATAAACAATCTGAAGTCTGTACATGAATTACAGAACAAGAGCTGCCCAGACTAGAGCAGACTAAAGCTTCATATCACAGTGAATATGGAAGCTGTTTAAACAGGTTTTGCATGATAAACTCCATGCTGCTTAATCATTTAGCAAAGAATGACAGTACCAACAAATAAAGTACCTATATAAGCAGAAATTTTACAGAATCTGTGCCTGATTGAGTAAAGGGACAGAACACTGAGCCCATCACATAACATATGCACAACGATCTCTAGCCTACAACTTTAAAACCATCTATGGCTAAATAAGCATCTCTTTGTTATCTTGATCTTCTTGTAAGTTTTGGAACTAGGTCTTGATACAGTTATGTGCAACTTTGACTTCTGGAGGGGATAGGTGCTGCACATATTGCATGGGTTTCCATAGCTGCTGCATCATGTTGTTTCCTTGCCCTAGAAAAACTAAAGAAAAATGATGTCATACTCTCTTGTTTTGGTCTTCTGAGTGTGATTCACTATGTTGCCTATGATCTTTAGGACTTGTTCTGTGTGGCTGTCCTTAAACTGTGCTATCATGACTCTTGAGACCTAATGAAGTACTCAAGATAGCAGTTCACTCATTCCTGGAGCAAACTGAGCATTCTCATTCAAAATCTGCCTCCTTTTTCACCAATGCAACTAGTGACTGACAAAGCAATATTATCACTCAGATGCATCTTTCCAAAAAAAAAAAAAAGATCTATCTCTTTAAAATGGAAGAAAATAGAGCTGAAGAATCAACTGAGTGTTTCTCCTCTAAGAAATCATTTGTCAGGAAAGTCAAAACTATGCAAGTCTTTGAAGTTCCTTTCTCTTTCTAGGTAGCTTATAAATTTGCAACAGAATATTTGCCACAAAAATGGTGTATGTCAGATATGATTTGTTCTCAAGCATAAGGCAATTAGAAAATCTGACCTCAAGAAAGCAAGTAAATGAAACAAAAGCATCCCTTAGTCTTCTCAGAAACAGTAATCAAATTAGAGAGAAAGAAAGGCTATTTAGGGTCAGTGGAAGAATTGATTCATGAATTGCCATTGCAATCAATTGTAAGTTTCCCATCAGTCTGTGAAATGCGGAATTGGATCTTTAGTACTTAAAGCTTTCTACCATTCCTCAAGCTCAAAAACAGCCTGTGGGAAAACAGGTAGTGCTGATTTCCCTGATGCCCAATGAATTAGATTGCTGCAGAAATTAAGTTTTTGTTGCTGTGAAATAGCAGAAGATATTCCTTTCTAGTATTATTATTATGACTCTTTTATAAATGTGAAATGTAAGGCATATTAGAATGAGCACTTCAAAAAAAAATCTAAAGCTTAGGCACATATACAAATGTTGTTACATAATTATCTAATACTGTAATGTTATTTCTGGTGTAGAGAATCACCATGCCAATCTTTGAACAGGCTATATTTTATTCAGACCATATTTGGTAAACATACAATTTTTTTCCTGGCCACGGTTTAGCAAGCAAAAAATCCACTTCACCCTTCAGGCGCTAAAATGACTCCCAAAGAAGGACACATGAAATGACAGTGTGTTCTGTGCTCTGTGAAGAGAGTTGAAACACTTATTTCTGGACTCTGTCCCTGTTCTCACTTGGAAAGTGCTCAGAGGGGTGTAAAGCACAGCCTTCACCCTGAAGACAGAACTTGACTCGAGCCTTTTGCAAAATACTCCTCTTTTGCCACTGTTTTACAGACAATATATCTCAGGGAATATTTACAGTGACAGAAAACAACCACTTCTGAAAGGCCTTCTGAAATTGTTCAAAAGTTATTCCCATTCACTGCTACTAAACATCACTATCTAAATCTCAGAAATGTTTGGGGCTCCATCAAAAATTAAAATATCTCTAAAATATATACTGATGCTGAAGTACTGAATAAATATAAATAGTCACAGTTAACATGGAAGAAAACCCTTATATTGCTGAAAAGGACTTTAGTATTGAAACAACAACAACAACAGCAACACTGCATTATATAAAATAAAGCAAAGCAAGTATAAACTTTTTTTTCAACAGAAAAAGATCCCTGACTTTTAAAGTCAAATGGAGTAGCAATTTTTAAGCAAGTTTGTAAAAGTAAGTATGAAGTAGTAGTAAGTAGCAGTACATATAATTGGTGCATAAGAATTCAGCTTTTCATCTCAGAGTTGGAATATTAGGTTAATTTTTAAAAACAGAATTTTTGCCCTGTGAGAGCGGAGATAAATAATAATTCTGTCAAAGGTAGCTATTCCTATGAGGCCGTACCACTACTAACCAAAGGTTTTTGTCTTCAGTGTAATCAAAGGAAGCTTGAGAAAGCAAGGGGATATGACTGTGTTTTCTTTTTTTTTTTTTTTTACAACGTTTTTGCTGCAGCAAATTGTTCTACTTTTTAATCCTGAGAGATAATCTAAAGATAACCTGTCAAAGTAAAAAGACTGTAATACAAGGTATTGTAAATACTACATAATAATTTCAGTTTCAGATAATTTTAACTAGTGAATACTGAACACATAATGCAGTTGCATATTATATTTCACAGATGGATTATATTATCAGTGGTACATCTGAATACAGGAGCAAATGCACATGAACATGAGATTATGAAAGCCTTTCTGGGTTAACTGCAGTGCCTTCTTTTTATAAGCAGCTATGTCCAGTAATACCATCTATACCAAACCGAGTGGTGCAGCTGACACCCTAGAGGGAAGGGATGCCATCCGGAGGGATGAGCCCATGCTAACCTCATGAAGTTCGACAAGGCCACGAGCAAGGTCCTGCACCAGGGTCAGTGCAATCCCAAGCATAGATACAGGTTGGGCAGAGAATGGCTTGAGAGTAGGCCTGAGGAGAAGGATTTGGGAGTATTGGTTGATGAAAAATTCAACATGAGCCAGCAATGTGTGCTTGCAATCCAGAAGGCCAACCGTTTCCTGGGCTGCATCAAGAGAAGTGTGATTCTGCCTCTCTACTCCTGTGAGATCCCACCTGGAGTCCAGTTCTAGAGCCCCCAACACAAGAAAGACATGGAGCTGTTGGAGCGAGTTCAAAGGAGGGCTACTAAGATGACCAGAGGGTTGGAGCACCTCCTTTATGAGCACAGGCTGAGAGAGCTGGGGATCTTCAGACTAGTGAAGAGAAGGCTCTGATGGCACCTTATAGCAGCCTTCCGGTACCTAAAGGGGGACTACAGAAAAGTTAGAGAGGGACTTCTTATAAGTACGGATAGCAACAGGACAAGAGGAAGTGGTTTTAAACTGGAAGAAGGTAGACTTAGACTAGATATCAGGAAGAAATTCTTTAATATGAGGGTGGTAAGACACTGGAACAGGTTGCCCAGAGAGGTTATGAATTCTCCCTCCCTGGAAGCATTCCAGGCCAGGCTGGATGGGGCTTTGATCAACCTGGTCTAGTGGGAGGTGTCCCTGCATATAGGAGGAAGGTTGGAACTAGGTGATCTTAAAGGTCTCTTCCAAACCAAAGCATTCTATGATTCTATTATTCTATGATTCTATGAACCAAATTTTATTTCCTACATATATTATCTACAATCTAAATTAACTTGAGATTATCATATAGTTTTTGGACTAATCTGCAAAATGCAATTGCAAAAGTCTTGAAGACATCTCAAGCCTTCTTTTTTGTCTTAATTACAACTACCTTGGAGCCTTTTTTATTTTATTTTGGTTTTTTTCCCTTAAGATTTAGTATTTAAAAATATTAGGTTGTCATTGAACAGAATACTCAGAATCTAGTTTACAAATATGGATTTAGAGCAATGTTTTTCTAGGATTCTTTTTTACTGTGCAGTAGGCAGTTAAATGAATGGATTGCTGTTCCTTCTGGTTTATCATGACCATGTGTCATTACTTATGGCCTAATCATTCACTTTGCCAAAGTAACTTAGAATGAATAAATGTTGCAAAGACAGCACTAGTAGTATAAAGTGACAAGCCATGGACATGATCGAGTTGAATTTGTAGCACTGACGACAATACATGGGAAACAGCAAATTGAATTCACATGCTGCTCAGTTGGTAAGGGTATATAACGTGCTACAATTTCTTTAGGAATTATCAGGCTTTGGCAAAATGATATTTTCCCCTATATCTGTGAATATTTATCAACTTTTTGAACAATACTTTTGCAACAGTGTAGTTCCAATCTGATCACTGGAGGCAATGGCTGAATCATCAGCAAAATGTCTGGCCAGGGGACTTTGCTCAAGGGGATTTTGATCTACAAGATGTTTGAAAGTCCTGATTCAACAGTGTTTGTCAAACATAGCCTCTAAATGAAATAAATCAATTTGTCAGGCTGTGGATTATAGTACAAGATCCTTACTGGGATCTCTACTGGATGATATGCCCCTTATTTTCTCCTTCACTTTCTTCATGACTGTCTCTCATCTGCTTCACATGAGCAAAGTTCAAAGTTTGCAGGGTTATTTTCAAAGAAGCTTGAGTCCTCACAAATTAAGAGTGTTGCACTTAACTCAGACCTGTGAATTCCCAGATTTAATAACCTGGCATATGGAAAAAAAATACTATCTATTTAAAGATACTTTATGTATTTGGCATAAATACAAGAGAAGCTTCTATATTCTTTATCTTTTTCTGCTTAATCTCTGGTACTACTATGGAAAATTCCTTATCAGTTTGCTAATGAATGCATATAAGAAAAATACAAAGGGTACAGGAGATAATTCAGTTCAACTTCATTCTATTCCAGCATCGTATTGAGAGATTCACAGATGAGATTGTGACTGTCTTTCACATTAATTCTCCACTTATTTTACCTTTTCTTTCAGAAAGAAAATAATTACACTACTGTAAAGTAAATAAGATTTAAATTACAGATAATATACACTCTCTGTAGAAGAAATGAGTAGAGTGAATAGACTGAATGTCCATACTGAAGCAGATTTATTCCAAGTTCAAAACTGCTCTTATCTGTGAGTAAAAACCAAATGTTTTTCATACTCCAAGATACTGTAAAACATCTGTTTCAGGTGCTTAATTTCATTGCTGCAGTACTAACCAGCAGAGGTCTAGCTCCAACTATCAAAGTCCTTTAAATTCATATCCAGATATTGTTTACCAAGATTCCAATGCAATCTGTTAGATGTTTCTAAAAGTCTTTTATTTGTGATTGAGAAAATGTATCTTTATTGTATACAGAATAGTAAAAGATAAAGCCTCAGAGGATCCATCAGAAATTCTGCATTCCTCGTTTGGAAAGTATTTGAAGTTAGTAATCAGTATACAGCTGAGGTCATTATATGATTGTCTAGAAATATTTCCGTTAGGACTACTTAGTAGATACAATTTTCCAGAAATCCACGCCATTTTATGAAGGTTTCATGAGCTGCTTTATATCCTGGTGCAATTGTCTCTTAGCTACAACCTCCCTCATTCATGAAAGACTCTGCAGGTCATCTTTGACATTATGATGTTTGAACATGCTGCTCTTTTCTCCAAGAACCTCATCATCCATGAACTGCCTGGTCAGGTTAACATCTCCAAATTAATTTGTCTCAGTAGGAAATTAGCAGCATCTGTCCTAATATTAATGTAATAATTCCCATCCAGATTAGTAGGCCTCTCCTTGCCTTTCACAGGTTATCATGGAGTAATTTCGACACGTCTATATGTTGAATTATATATCTTTTTTTTTTTTCCTGTCAACAACTGAAGTCATTGAGAGTGAAACTTACCTGACTAAATGAAGTTTACATCTTAGCTAGCTACTCTAGCTCTGTTTAGTTAATGAAAGAAAACAGAAAATTGCCATTTGATTAATCTGAATTAAGACTCTACTTAAGATGAGATAAATCACATCCTGAAAATACCTTTTTCTCTTCCTTGATTATAAATAAATCCTGATGTCAGTGTATTAAAGAGAGACATTCAGACTGTCTGTTTCTGAAATCAGATGGAAGTTGAATGTTTTTCACTAATTGCTATGGCTTCGGAACAAGTTATTTATGCTTCAGAGCAGAAAATCCTAAGTGCTTCTTGTAGTCTCATTTTTTTGCCGTTCTAATCATCATTTGAATATATATTTAAAAAATCTCCTCTTCTAACTTGCTCACTATTTTAGACTAGGATATTTCAAACTTCTTTCTTTCCTTTATCCTTTTTTTGTCTTCCATATTCATATAAGCTTCATTTTTTAATTATATATTTTATTATCCACTCTATGAATTAAACTATAAATACATATTTGAAAAGCCATTTTGTTGTTATTATCAATTAATTTGTTACATTTATGAAATGGCAGGGATCATCCAGATTGCTTTCTGAAGTACATTAAAAATAATCAACTATGACATTTGCTTTATAAAATGAAAGAAGATGTAATTTATTAGAGATCCTACAAATTCATTGAGATCTGGGCATATTTGATGGACCATACGTGTATATATCAATCAATTGCAATATCATACAATAATACATACATACAAGATATATAATATCTTGCTTTATATGAGATCTTCTTTTGTTTCAAATTAAATTACTCCTAAAAGTCATTTTACTTATATTCAGTAAATCCTTTAATGTGTGAGGTGATATTGTAAAGTTGGGACTGCTGATTGTAGAGAAGAGAAGGCACAGGTGTGTTCTCAGAAATGATAATTATGATCTGAATGGTGTGTGCAAAGAGTATGGAATGAGGGGAACCAAGTTTTTTTTATTGATGCCCAGTGGCAGGACTGGGAAAAAGTGGCAATGATCACAAATTAGAACACAAAATCTTACAATCAGAATCACCATGGCTGGAAAAGACCTGCAAGATCATCTCAGCCAACCATTTGCCTATCACCACTAAATCATGTTTCTCAGTACAACATCTAAACTTTCCTTGAACACCTCCAGAGACAGTGGTTCTACCTCACTGGGCAGCCCATTTCAGTGCCTGACCACTCTCTCTGAGAAGAAGTATTTCCTAATACCCAACCTGAATCTCTCCTGGTACAACTTGAGGCTATTCCCTCTAGTCCTATTACTAGTTACTTGGGAGCAGCAGCCAAACCCCACCTCACCTCAATTTCTTTCAGGTAGTTGTTGAGAGCAATGAGGTCTCCCCTGAGCCTCCTCTTCTCCAGGCTAAATAATCCCAGCTCCCTCAGCCACTCCTCATAAGGCCTGTGCTCCAGACCCCTCACATATGAGGTTCCCTTCAAACATCGGGATGCGCTTTTCTTTGAGGAGACTGAGCACTGGCACAGGGTGCCCAGAGATGATGCGGAGTCTCTTCCTTGGAGATCTTCAAAAGCTGTCTGGATTCAGTCCCAGGTAAGCTGCTCTGAGTGTCCCTTCCTGAGTGCAAGAGTTGGATCAGATGACCTCCAAAGGTCCCTTACAATCTCAACTGTTCTGTAATTCTGTGATATACAAATCATGTGGTTAAGAAACAGTGAACAGGAAGATAAGATGAAAAAATCAAATTATTCCAATAGCTATTTTAAGACATTTTGTGCCTTCTTCAAATGCATGAAAAATGTGATAGTTTAGCTGTTTTTCTGTATTGTACTGTAATTATATTTCAGAGTTGTCATGGAGAAAAATGTGAGTGCAGAGGGGCTGAAAAGAAATAGGAAGATGCCCCAAAGAACATAACCTATATAAAATCATGAGAGAAAGGTCAAGCTCACACAGATGAAAGTGATCAAAGGATAAAACAGTGAGTCATCAGTGATCAGAATGGAAACGATTCTATGTTCTGGGCATAACACAGTAGAATTTTTCTCTTCTTGATTTCTATTCACATTTTGCAGTAGTTCTATGAACAGAGCATCTATTAACATCAGTGGGAGTCCTGTACACAAGGCAGCTGCCAAATGTATCATTAAGAACTGCAGTGCAGATTGGAGAAGCAAATTTTGTCCTTTATTAGCAACTACATTGCAGCATTTCTTATCCTTTAAAAGAGTCTTTAAGTAAAATTTTCTATTTCGTGTCCTGATTTCTTTAATTGTCTATTTTTATTTTTTTTTTTTAATCAGTGTATTCCATTTAACCTTTTCTCTTTACAACTTAATTTATCTTACTTTTTGTTTTGGATTCTCAACTTGATTCTGTTCTCAAGCACATATGAAATTGCAAACCAATACACAGTGAACAAGCACTTTTCTCTAACTCTGGAAAAATAATAATCAGAAGCTCTCTTACAGGGGTTGCTCTGAAGTAATGCCTCTGATTTATTATGTTGGCCCATGATATCAGAGGCAGATACTGGTAGAATGGCAGTAGAAGTTGAACTTTACTGCCAATATTCTATTACATTTTGTTGCTGTGCAGCAGATGACAGTAGAGGGGTAGTCTGACAAAATGGCATCTGATATGTAAGTGCATACGAGGCAAAGATGTGTCGCTGAATTCTTCCATGCAGATAAAAATTGCACCTTCATTGACACTTGCTGAGGCAAGAGAGGTGAATTTCAACAGTGGTGACAATGATGTGAACGACAAGCCACATTCCAGACAGCCGTGCACAACTGTCACACCACAAAACAGAGGGTATCTTGATCAGCTCATCCACACGAATTGGCAGGACATGACTAAGGAACTGCGTATGGAGATGAATATCAGCTTCAATGTGTTGGAAACAATGTTGGCAAATGTAATACCACAAAGTTTGCACCAGGTGAATCCCACAAATGCTCACACAGAAACTGAAAGAACAGCTTATGTAAATTTGTCAGGACCTACTGAACCAATATGATGCTGACACTGACTGATTTGAAGACTCAAACTTCCCAAATCAGGCCAAAGAAGAAGACAACCTTTCTCCTGCAACATGATAATGCCAGGCCCCATGCCAGTTTGAAGACTGTGGAGCACATTGACAATCTTGGCTGGACTGTCCTACCACACACACCATATAGTCCAGAATCAATGCTTTTTGACTTCCATCTGTTCAGGTTGATGAAAGATGGACTATGTGGGCAACATTTTTCTAGCAACAACACTATCTTAGCAGCTGTGAAACGGTGGTTCACCTCCACTGGTGCAGATTTTTATGAGCTTGTCATGGGGGCTCTCGTTCATCACTGGTGAAAATATATAGCTAATGGTGGTGACTATGTTGTAAACTAGTGTTTTTTAGCTGAGAATTTGCTCTATCAAAATAGTGTTATTGTGCATTTTGTACCTATTGTAGTTTCCATGGAAATAATTACAAAGCATTACTTTTGGAGCAACCTACTTATTTTTATGACTCTCATAATCTTATGCTTACATTTATTCTTGTAGTTAAATGTTTTACTTATTAGACAACTTGTTTATTATCTTTCTGACTATGGAATAGTCTTAGTAGTTATTGCTGCAAAAAAAGTAAATGTGGTTTCTATTAAAGAGGAACTTTTAAAGGCACTGTGATGAAGGGGAAATCTTTTGAGTTACACTGTATATATTAGAATGTTCAAATTAGAAGTGAAATAACCCCTACAATATTCTGATCAGTTTGAAACTAATTTCATATTATCAGCTAAAGAAATGACAAAAAATTATCTCCCTTAATATACTCTTAATGGCTTGATTTAATTATAATATGTAAATTAGAACACCATAACATAGAATCATAGAATCAATCACTGTGTCATAGAATCACCTCCCTCTTCCTGCTGGCCGCTCTTTTTTTTTTTTTTTTTAATGCTGTTTGGAATGCAAGCCCACACTGTTAGCTCATGTCAACCTTTTTCTCCACCAGAACCCCTATGTCCTTCTCTGCAGCACTGTTCCCAGTGAGTTCTTCTGCCAATCTGGACTCAGGTCTGGGATTGCTCTGACTCAAGGGAGGTACTCTGCACTTGGACACCATGTGTTATGATACTGTATGGTACCAGTAGTAAAGATAGAATTAAGAGTACACTTGTGGAAGTGAAGGAATAAAATAAAAGGTTTAAGTAGAGAGCTCACAGGTAAAAACTGTAAGAAAGTTGAAACTTTAAAAAATCTTTCTAGGTACAAAAGACATTTGGCATAATCATAGCAAATGATGGTGTTCTTGAAAATAGTTTAAAGAAGTTTAAAGAATTAGGAGTACAAAACTTTTTGTGATATTATTAAGTAGAAAGCTATTCCAACATTGCATTCATTGCATCACTAATAAAATTGCACAAAAAAAATTAAAGACTCTTAAGGAAATTTCTATCTTATAAAGTATGAGGCGTGAGTATTATTTTAGCTTTATGTTTAAAACTGTGAAAGATAAAGAGAATTAAAAGCAGCCTTGAGACTAGTGAGCATGAAAATTTTAGAGTGTATTTGGAATCCCAATAAACAAGATTGTAATAGGAATCTGACATTTAATATTGAGGAAAGGGTGTTAGAACTTGATTTAAACTTACAGAAAGCAATTTGTATTTCCTAAGCTACAGAATCATATCAAATCTTCTTGATGTGTTTAGAAGATTAAAAAACAAACAAACAAAAAAAAAAAACCAATGGAATTTGTCAAACAGGAAAAGAAACAGATCTGTTAAGGAAAATGAAATCGAAATAGCCATAAATAATACATCTGTAGGAAAAAAATCATTTTGAAAGAGTCCGTATAGAAAGAATGAAAGTATCTAAGAAGAAATAAACTATACAAATACTCTATATAGTGAATAAGATCTTTCAAATTGTTGAAGGTGCAATGATAAGATTGTCTTAGACATGAGTAGAATCCTTATTCATAAAATGGATACTTCTGTAAAGAATAAAGAAATGTCTGAAGAAATTTGGGAAGAAAGAAGTGTCACTTTGAATGTACAATTCAGATAATACAGCCAGCTGTCTCAAAGTACTACAAGCCATGGTAATATAGAAATATCAAAACACAATTAGGAAGTTCAAACTTTGTAGCACCCACACAACTGCACTGTAGGAATAAGTGGAGAAATGGCTAATCGTGGTGAAGTGTCCAAAATATGCAGTTTTATGTAAGTACCTAAAATGTGTATGTTTTACACATATGTATTTACACTGCAGAAAAGCAGATGTAGAATTTTAAGTTAAAAGCTTACAAAACAGAACATGTTTTCCTTTTTTGTTGTTTTGTTGCTGGTGTTGTTAATGGACAGAATATAAATTACTGTTTTTTATTACTCCAATAAAATAAATATTTAAAATAACTAGTCTAACGAAAGATTTTAAGTAAAATGAGTTTATCATGTAGTAATAATAATACTTCTTTATAATCTGTATGTTACACTTCTAACACTATTAAAAAAAACGCTATACACTATTAAAAAAATAACCAACATAAAAAATAAATCGTCTAGATTTTGTAAAATGGTGAATCAATAAAGCTTTGTGTATTGACAGTTTTGGATGAATGCTGGCTGTTATACAGTGCTTAATAAGGCAACATGGCATAAACTAGCCTCATTCCAGTAGCCAAATAAATTTAATTAGCTCGTGAAACTAAACATATTTGAGGTCACAGACTTCAGAAGCTTCAGATTATCACATATTCATCCTGCTGGCCCACCAAAAGAGACAGAAACAAGCTAAACCCAGAAAACAGCATTATTACAGACTAGTATAAATTACCACTCCTTACCTCTTAGCAAAGCCTATCAGCCTGAGTACAATGACAATGTCATTAGTTTCTACTACACCCATAGCATTACTTCTAGTGAATGCTGAAGACATTTTTGTCAAATATAATTCGTCACACATTCTTTTTTATAGGCAACATCAGTGAACAGCAGGCTGATGCAAAGCAAGCTAAACAAAATAATATTCGTTTGTGTAACATTTTTCTGTTCAAATCACTAACTACGCCCTAATAAGTTCAAAATTCTTACTGTCTTTGGTAATAACAAGAAGTAAAACTGAACACATTAAGTGCAAGAGATGTCAGAGGTTACAGAAGAAATCAATGCCAGATCAAATTAGAGCTCAGAAGCTCTGAATTTGAATAAGCCACCCTTTGACCATGTTGGAGGTGACATCTTTGAGCTGATTTTATGAAGTCTGCAAGAGTTGATGATGTTTTACAAATATATGAAAAAGACAGGTCCTCTAGTTAGCACGACTTCAAGTAAAAGGTCAAACACAAGGACAGGAGGCAGTTTCTCAGAAGAAAATAAACGTGACTGAATAGCAATGTTTTGAATGCAAAGTCCTATCTCTGTTATAATGGGAGCTATATCAGAGCAGCAGATGAGGTATGGAAAAAGCTGCCAAAGAGTATGAAAATGAGAATATTTCGTATTTTACAACAACAGTGAAAGAAAAAACATATAATTTTCCAAGGTTATCCCAGGATCCATGTCAACATGGGTAACTCTATAGGTAATGATGATTTATTTGTATTACATGGGCAATAATATGGGCATAGCTGCTATGTTCAGTATTGCAGCACACACACACACAACAGCACATGCACAAACAATAGCAAAACACATAGCAGTAGATCCGATGTGTATTTATTAGGTCTCCTGTGTACCTTCAATAAGACCCATTCAGTGACCAAGGATCTGAATGTAGACGTTGGACATAAAGTAAAACTGCCTCTGGTTCTGTGTGCATTTTTGCACTCCTCAACATGAAGAAAATGACCCCTCAAAACACTTGCTTTGTCATGATTTTTCTGGTAAGAAAGATACATGAACTAGAACACATCAATTCTTACCCATTTATCTTCAATTGAAAAAAAGCCAACACAATAATAACAAGATTTTTCTGCCTTTACTGTGAAAACAGAGTTCTTATGACTTGGATACTAATAAGGTTAATGTCAATAGCAAGCTCTGTAGTCTTTTTTTTTTTTTTTTAACTAATAATAATAATAAAAAATCATTGAGACTCTTTCTGAAATTCTGACTGATTTCCATAGGCATTATATAAGCTATTAGATATTTTCTCACTAGGTTTAGAGCAGCAGAAAGTCTGAATACAGAGTATGAAGTCTCTCAGGACACCATTACAAGATGGAAAATAAATTCCAATAAAATCTTTTGGACTCCAGGTGTTCAGGCAAAATTAACACAAGTTGAGCTGCACAAGCCAATCATAGATTGGCATCCAAAATCACCAATACTTGGAAAAACACTTTCTCGGACAGAATATATCTCCAGTCGAATTGTTTATCTTACTTTGAAATAGTGAATTTTTAAGGTATTGTAAAGGTAAGCCAGAAAGCAATTTTTAAAAACTAATTGACAGATAAATACCTTTAAATCTGGAAAAAATATTTGCTTTTTTTTAAAAAAAATTGCTACTGATGCTAATTTGTTAATTATTCTCCCCAATTGACTTTTGTTTATGTATCTGATATATTTTTCTTTAATTAGTTATGTTCTTCACGCGGATTCTTCTTCACTACTTAAACTGAAATCCTCCTCTGCTCATCCAGAATGAAGAATATTTTAATTTGGATTTAAGAAAAAAAAGTAGTTATTTCAGAATATGTGAAAAAGTAAAGAGATTTTCAACTCTTGTATCAGTTCTAAAATGTATACATTCGTTACGCATGCTATAAATATAAAAGCAGTAGTAAGGAGAGAAATAAATTACAGGGTGTCGTGCATGGCTCCTTTTATAGCTGCATTCATATTGATTACCTGTAACTTTTATAACAGACCTTTTTTAAATGTATAGGTGAAGATGGCAATTAGGTGTCTGGGGAGTGTTGAAATGAAGAAGGAGCCAAGTAAGTTGTTCTGCCAGTCCTTACAGCCACGCAAAAGCTTAGTGTACAAAAGACTAAACTAAAAATTCAAGCAGTGAGATTGCTTGAAAATGTGCAACCACGGATAAAAGATGACAAAATCAGAGTGAAGAATGGGGGTAAAAAGTGTAATCTTGTGTAACAAATGATTTACAGTGGAGAAGGGGCAATTTGAAAGGAAAATGACTAAGAAATTTAATTGTGGGGAGGGTAGAATCAAATAAATTGTGCGATAAGTCAAATGACGGCTTTCCTTCTCATATATGAAAGAAAACAAGCAACCTGTATTCTTGTAAGAAGTATTAGCTGTACCTTTTCACATCGTGTTTCATAGAACTTGAGGTAATGTACTGAGAAGTTCCTGTTGTTATGACAGGCAGCTGGAAGTGGACAAGGGAAACAACAGAACACATTCAGCACCTTACAGCAGGAAGTCATCCTTTTTAGTCACACATTAAGTAGAGAAAAAATAAGTAATGAAACAGAGAAAGGAATTGGTCAGTTAAACACATTACCAAAGTACTGTGAAGTATAGTAAATGAATTAATATATTTCATATATTTCCCTGCTCTTGATTTTGTGCTAATGACACAGCTATTCTGGACTGAGTGTTATTTTCTGTTTTACAGTATTTTGATGGAAGCTTGAACAAGATCCTTATGAAAGTAGTAAGTAGCCGTAGTCAACAGATCCGCAGTCAGGGACCAGCAAACATTAGCAAATGGTTAAATATTAATGGCAGGAATTTAATAAATAAAAAATAAATAAGCAAACAAACTTCAAGATGGTAGGTGAAAAGCAGTAAAGGAGAATTTTTTATTCAATTAACTTCCTTTTCTGCATTAAATTGTTGCTTGTAAAATACAAACTAATATACATACTACATATTAAAATACAAAGATCTGATATTAAGTATGTCACAGTAGATCTGTTGCTTTTAGGTCAAGAAAATTTTGTAGAATGTAAGAAAAATCCTTGGCATGGATTACCTTCGTCCATTAAAATATACAGAAGTTGAAATTCTCCTGAATTCACAACTGTTAGCCTTTCCTAAGGAACTTTCCCTGCTTATTTTCTGGAAGAATACAAAAATTTTCCAGAAAGTTTATCATAACCTTGACTACAGGACTGTTCCTCACTCTGAAAAAATTTTGATACGTTGAATCTGGACTCACCATGGATATGGCAGTCAAAAGAAATAGAATAAAAGTTATTTTGGTAAGAATGAGGACATAATTAAATCACATACTCAGGCTTAGACGTGTGTTGGGGTCCAGTATTATAATTACATATATTATATTATATATATATTATTATATATTATAATTTCAATAGTTGAAAGAAGAAAGGTTCTTGAAGAAGATAGTTCAGATATTATGTAGTTTGGAAGATGCATGTTGAACTCTGTCTGCTCAATGACGATCATTTCTCTACGGCCACTGTAAATAACACAGACTGAACAATGGGCTTTTGGGGACAGCAGTGAATGTTTCATAAGACTCCCAAATATCACTCTGACATTTACAGAATTATTGCTTTTATGCTGAGTTGAAATAAAGTTAAATTTCTTATATTCATCTTTATTCTGATACTGAGTCTTATTGAAAATTTTCCATTTTCAATATCTCTGCAAAGCAATGCTACGAATTTGTATAAGTTTTAAGTTAGTGTTGAAATTGTGAATCTTAACATACTTCCATATCTAAATGCAATGAAGCTTTTCTTAGAGAAATTCATCTGCTTGATGTGAGGAAACAATGGATGGTAAATAGTGTAGACAGTCTCAAGGCTGTCCAAAAAAAGAAAAAAAAAAAAAGGCAGCAAATGAGATCATAAAGAGTAATTGCTATATGCATACTGCCCTAAGGCTTCTAGACTCTTAGAACCATTCTAGGAACCCCAAAATCCTGGAAAACTTTGTGATTTCTGAAATCTTACAGATTTTGAGTGATCTGAAAAGAGCTTTTCAGCTGTCACAAAAGTGAGAAATGCTTCTATGCCTTCTACTTTTACAATAGACACTTGGAAATACAGAGTTATAGGGCTCTCAGAACTCTGGAAATACAGTACCTATTTTGGAAATGAAATTGCATCTTTCATTACAACTGTTTTTCTGGACAATTTGCTTCTTGGCTCCATACCTTGGATTTTGAGGATGGTAATATTATCATATCTTTGACTACAGAGTCTTCTAGTCCTGGATTTACCTGCCTGGAATAGGTTATGGGAGGGTTGCCATGTTATGATAAACTATGAAATCTCAGTTTCTGTACCACTAAACCTACTTGCGCTAATATCCAGCAAAAATTAGAACGCTTATGGCTAATACAAGAAAGCTGACAGTACTGTCCCTCATCACTGTAGAGAGAAAGAAGACAATTCTGCCATTCTATGTATAAGGTTATTTTTAAAAATGAGGTAAGATGCATTTCAGCATTTTTCATTGCCATTGGAAAAAATGCTGAGTTTTATCCTCAGATTCATCCATCCTGATTTTCTGATGGAAGCCAACTGAGTCTGCACAAAGACTTTAAATAATTTCTTTCAGTTAATTATAATAATCTTTCATACCATTTTGATAAAATGAGATTTTTTGCACAAGTACTGTAAAATGTCTTATATTTAATATAATGCTCACTATAAAGTCATGTTAAAAACAGGAGCACATGACATCTCTGCACCTACAGAAAAGTTAGTCTAGCATACCATCTCCCTATCCCTAATATAACCTTTATTTTAACTTATGATTTCCAAAATTCTACCTTTTATAAAGAAACATAAATAATGTTCTGGCAAAGAAAATAATTCCACATTTTCAAATGAATATGTGAAACAATCAAACGTTCTACAGCCTTGGAAGGTCTTTGATGACAGCCCTAGAGTCAGAATCACGTGCCCTTCTGTTCATCAGTTTTCATGAGGAAAAAGACAACAACAACCAGGGAAGCTTTGCCTTTAGTCTTGCATCAGAGTCTTTCTATCAAATGAGCTCTGTCTGTCAACCTACCCTGAAGTAGAACACTGTCTAAAAAACATACAAAAAAACCTAACCATGTATTGTTGTACTAGGATATTTATTAATGCATTTATTTATTTATTAAGTCATACATTTGTTTTCACTGACACTAGCAAATTCTATATCTGGTTCTTAACCATGCGGACTCATTCCTGTTTTCATCAGAT
>JACDJE010000439.1:1068181-1098834 GCA_016647715.1 Pavo muticus
TAGATATGGACCCGTGGAATTCTATTTATATGTTTCTTTCTTCTTTTGTTGAAAAATAGAGTTGTAACATCTTTAAAAGTCACAATGTTTTGTTGATGTCCAGCAAGTAATTCTTTGTGTCTCAGTGATTTAAACTAACGCTACTGTACTGAAATGAAAGAAAATCTGATTGTGACTTCTACTCTCCTACTCAATAATTAATTGCATCTGTCAGAGATCAGAGAGTAGGGAAAAAGTCTTTCAGATACAGAATAGGGTAGGGAAGAGAGAAATAAAACCAGAAGAATTTTCTGGAAAGAGTCTCCTTTTTCTGCTCTTCACAAGGATAAGATGAGAAGTGGGAAGTATACATACAGTTTTGCCTCTCTGTGCTTTTTACCTCTCCTAGGTATCCATCCAGTATTAATATTAATTAAGAGTGAATTGGAATGCATAAGGTAATTTCAGCTACTGATTTCATGAAGAACTGTGGGTGCTCATCACTTTCAACTGAACCCTCTGCACCTTCACTGCTTAATATGCTAATTTTATTAAAATATTATATTTTTATTGTATTAGTCTATATTCAATATCACATTAACATATTGATCTACATAATTTTGTGATAATATAGCAAGTTTTTTCCTTCAGATGTTAACTCAGAAACTTCAATTTTATGTTGACTTATACAAATAGCAACTTTAAAATGCTATTTTAACTCTAATCATTCACTCAGAAATTTTATCTGAGTTTTGAAGTATGTTAGGAATAACATTTAAACTTAATTAGGGAAGAAAAATTCATCTACTGTATTAGTTTCTACCTTCTACCGTCTACATTAAATTATAAAGAAATATATTGTAGTATACAAGTCTTTATTTCAATAAACATTATTTTTCCTACTTCAGTGATTTCTTATAATTTGTCTATATTGGAAAGAGATGTATTGACAAGGGAAACGACTGGAAGAAGCCTCATGTTCGCAGGCAGTGGTAGATTTTAATGACCCTGATGTCTGTTGGAAGGACATCATAATTACAACTCAAGCAGACCAGATTTCTAGAGCGCCTTAACAACAATTTCCTGACACAGATTACTGAAGAACAAACAATTAAGTGTCCTGACACTTAGAAACAAAGAACTAGTCATGGATGTGAAAGTTGGCGGCTGTCTTGACTGCAGTGGGATTAAACTAGATGGTCTTCAGAGGTCCCTTCCAAACCCACATCACATTCAGTGATTCTGTGATCATGAGATGGTGGAGTGTGAAGATCCAACTCTGGGCAACTTGCTCTAGCTCACCTTGCTTGTGCAAGGAATCTGGACAAGATCTTCTCAAGAGATGCATGCCAATCTAAATGATTCCATGATTCTGTGATAAGTATGCAAACCAATATGAATTTCATAATATACAGTAAGAAGATTTCTAAAGTGTCAATATTCACAAAAAACAGTCAGTGGGAAACAAATTCACAGTGATTTTTGTTCGTTTTCTTTTGTTTTGTCCCCATCCCTGTTCACTTTATAAGTAGTTCCTGTCTAGCTCCCTTCAACTAACATTGTCAGTTCATTTTAAATTTTAGGATAGCATGCCTTCAGGTTCAATGACTGTTTAGCAATAGTCTGCCTCTACAACGAAGTAAAAACAACATCATTGCCTCCACCCCTTCCCTGCCCCATAAAACTGTCATATAAATAGTACACACTATAGGTTATTTTGTCTACCATTATCCTTTCAGGGGAAAGGAATGAATGCTAAGACAGGATAATATGCTTAATTCATTAACTTTTGGGAAACTTCCTAGTTTTTAATGTCTCTTAATTGTTTTTCAAAGGTTACTGAAAGCCTGTAAAATGTCAAATGGAAGAGAATTTCCATAGTAAGCAAGCCGTGTCTCACGTGGAATCTGTAAGACTCTGAGTTACTGTTATTGATAGTCACAGAATCACAGAACCACAGGGGTTGGAAGGGACCTCCAGAGATCAAGTCCAATCCCCCTGCCAAAGCAGGTTCCCTACACCAGGTCGCACAGGTAGGTGTCCAGGCGGGTCTTGAATATCTCCAGAGAAGGAGACTCCACAACCTCCCTGGGCAGCCTGTTCCAGTGCTCCGTCACCCTCACCGTAAAGAAGTTCTTGCGCACATTTGTGTGGAAATTCCTATGCTCTAGTTACTGGCCGTTTCCCCTTGTCCTGTCTCCACACACTGCTGAAAAGAGTCTGGCCTCACCACTTTGCCCCCCACACCTTAGATATTTATACACCTGGATCAGGTTCCCTCTCAGTCTTCTTTTCTCAAGGCTAAACAGACCCAGTTCACTTAGCCTTTCTTCACAGGGGAGATGCTCCAGGCCCCTCACCATCTTTGTGGCCCTCTGCTGGACTCTTTCCAAGAGATCCCTGTCTTTTTTTGTACTGGGGAGTCCAGAACTGGACACAGTACTCCAGATGAGGCCTTACCAGGGCAGAGTAGAGGGGGAGGATCACCTCCCTCAACCTGCTGGCCACGCTCTTTTTAATGCAGCCCAGAATGCCTTTGGCCTTTTTGGCCACAAGGGAATACTGCTGGCTCATGGCCAACCTGTTGTCCACCAGGACACCCAGGTCCCTCTCTGCAGGCTCCTCTCCAGCAGGTCATCCCCCAACCTGTACCAGTGCATGCAATTATTCCTCCCTAGGTGCAAGACTCTACACTTGCTTTTGTTAAACCTCATCTGGTTTCTTACTGCCCAGCTCTCCAGCCTGTTCAGGTCTCGCTGAATGGCAGCACAGCCTTGGCGTGTCAGCCAATCCTCCCAACTTCGTATCATCAGCAAACTTGCTGAGGGTGGCCACTATCCCCTCATCAAGATCATCCATGAAGATGTTGAACAAGACCGGACTCAGCACTGACCCCTGAGGAACACCGCTAGCTACAGGTCTCCAACCAGACTCTGCACTGCCAACGACAACCCTCTGTGCTCTGCCAGTCAGCCAGTTGTCAACCCACCTCACTGTCCATTCATCTATCCCACAATTCCTCAGCTTTGTTATAAGGATGTCGTGGGAGACAGTATCAAATGCCTTGCTGAAATCAAGGTAGACTACATCCACTGCTCTCCCCCCATCCACCCAGCCAGTGACAACACCATAGAAGGCTACCAGGTTGGTCAAGCATGTCCTCCTCCTGGTGAACCCATGCTGGCTACTCCTGATAACCTCCTTTTCTTCCAATTGTCTGGAGATGGCATCCAGCACAAGCTGTTCCATCACCTTTCCAGGGACAGAGGTGAGGCTGACTGCCCTGTAATTACCTGGATCTTCCTTCTTGCCCTTTTTGAAGACCAGAGTGACATTGGCTATCCTCCAGTCTTCAGGCACCTCCCCCATTCTCCAAGACCTCTCAAAGATGATCGAGAGCGGTTCAGCAATCACCTCTGCCAGCTCCCTCAGCACCCATGGATGCACCCCATCGGGTCCCATGGATTTATGAACATTGGTGTTGCCTAGGCGCTCTCGGACCGCCCCTTCCCTGACTAAAGGGAAGTCTTCCATTCCCCAGACCCTCTCAGTAACCTCCAGGGTCTGGGATTCCTGAGGGAGAGCTTTTTCACTGAAGACAGAAGCAAAGAAGGTGTTCAGTATCTCCGCCTTCTCAGCATCCCCTGTTACCAGAACATCCCCCTCACTTAGCAGGGGACCCACATTCTCCCTAGTCTTCTTTTTACTGTTAACATACTTAAAAAAGCCTTTTTTATTATCCTTTATCTCCTTTGCCAGGTTCAATTCCAGGTGGGTTTTAGCCTTCCTCGTTGCATCCCTGCAGGCCCTGACAACATCTCTATATTCTTCCCAAGTGGTCAGACCCTTTTTCCACATTTCATGGACCTCCTTCTTCCCTTTGAGTTTGTGCATGAGCTCCTTGCTCATCCACACAGGTCTCCTGCCACCCTTTCCTGATTTCTTGATCACAGGAACGCACCGACCCTGAGCTTAGAAGAAGAGCTGTTTAAATGCCAACCAGCTCTCACAGGCCCCCTTACCTTCTAACACCCTAGCCCACGGGATAGCTCCAAGTAGGTCCCGGAAGAGATCAAAGTTGCCTCTCCTAAACTCCAAGGTAGCAATCCTACTTTTTGCTTTGCTTCTTCCACTCAAGATCTTGAACTCCACCATCTCATGGTCACTACAACTCAAGCTGCCCCCGACCTTTACTTCCTTAACAAGCCCTTCCTTATTAGTGAAAATAAGGTCCAGTAACACCCCTCCCCTCATCAGTTCCTCCACCATCTGCATCAGAAAGTTGTCTTCAACACATTGCAGGAACTGTCCGGACCGCGTGTGCCTGGCCATGTTGCTTGTCCAGCAAATATCTGGATAACTGAAGTCCCCCATAAGCACCAGCACCTGGGATCATGATGCTACTTCCAGTTGCTTATGGAAGGCCTCATCAACCTCCTCCTCCGGATCCGGAGGCCTGTAGTACACACCCACAACACTGTCAGCCATACTAGCCTGCCCCTTGATTCTCACCCACAAGCTCTCCTCCGTTACATCACTCTCCCCCAGGTGGAGTTCAATACATACTAGCTGCTGTCTCACATAAAGAGCAACTCCACCACCCCGCCTCACCAGCTGATCTTTTCTAAAAAGCACATAGCCCTCCATGACAACATTCCAGTCATGAGACCTGTCCCACCACGTCTCCATGATCTCAATGAGATCATGGCCTTACGACCGCATGCAGATCTCCAACTCTTCCTATTTATTTCCCATGCTGCGCATGTTAGTGTACAGACACTTTTGGGAAGCAGCATCCCCCCACCCCTCTCCATCCCTTTGAACTCCACCCTCTTCACCCATCAAGCTCTGTTTTGAGCTTTGAACTACTCACTCAACCTCAGTGGCCCTCATTTTGTCCCCCTCCCCCTTCATTGCTAGTTTAAAGACCCTTCAATGAGTCCCGCCAGTTCCTGGGCTAGGATCCTCTTACCCCTTGTGGAGACAGGCTACTTCCATCTGCAGCCATCATGCCAGGTGCCAAGTAAATTGCCCCGTGGTCAAAAAAAAACAAAATTCCTGTGTTTGCACCAACTTGTGAGCCATTTATTTATGAGGTGGGTTTTTTGGATCCTCACAGTATCCTTCCCCACCACTGAAGGGATAGAAGAAAAAACCACCTGCACGCTTGTTCCTTCAACTACCCACCCCAGTCCCCTGAAGTCTTTCTTGATAGTCCTCAAGCTTTTCTCAGCAACCTCATCAGTGCCAGCCTGAACTATCGACAAGGGGTAATAATCAGAAGGGCGAATCAGTCCAGGAAGTTTCCTAGAAACGTCCCTGACCCGTGCCCCAGGGAGGCAGCACACCTCCCTACAGGTAGGGTCAGGCCGACATATAGGGCCTTCCATTCCTCTCAGCAGGGAGTCACCTACGACAACCACCCTTCTTTCCTTCCAGGCAGAGGCAGTCTTGAGGTGTGGGGTCAACCGCTTCACCCGAGGCGACCTCACGGGTGGACCTCCCTCCACACCCTCACTCACCTCTCCCTTGAGTTCCGGGGCCTCAAACCTATTTCGCAGAGGCACCTGGGGAGCCGAGGATGGTCAGGATGGGGGATGCCCACTTCGCTGAGCCGGTATCTGTTTCCACTCCTCCCCCTCTCTCAGATTGCCTCGCTCTGCTCAGCAATGACAGGGTAGGGGGTCCACCACTGTCTGGTGAATATCACCTGGATGCCTTTCGTGGAGAAAGTTACAGTGCTTTTGCCACTGCCCCACTCTCCCCAGTTCTTCACTAGTACTACTAGGGGTAGGAGAGGACAGGCGGCTCACTGCAGCAGGAACACAGTCTGCCTGCCAGTTCCAGTAGAGTAGAGATTACAGATCAAAAAACAGGACAGGGAGATAGAGTTTTGGCAAGAGGGGGAGAATATAAAACACACAGTATGTAGAGAACTGTTAAACCAGATTGATCAGACATGACCTTCCCATGGTAGAAGCAAGCTGGCTGTCTCTGATCACCCGCTCATCCCTCATGTGCCTTAACATGTCTTCTAGGAGGATCTGTTTCCATAATCTCCTTTCCCAGCAGATGTCCAGGTGCTTTAAATCCCCCATCAGGATGAATGTCTGCAAGCATGACACCTCCTGCAGCTGAAGGAAGAAGGCCACGTCAGCAGGCTCTCCTTGATCAGGTGGCTTTAGTAGACCTTTACTACCAGGTGCCCGTTATTAATCCTATCCCTAATTATAACCCACAGGCTCTCAACCTGCTCCTCAGCATTTCTCAGAAGAGGCTCCTTACAGTCTATTCAATCTTTAACATTGAGGGCAACTCCCCAACCCTTCCTGCCTTGCCTATCCCTTCTAAAAAGGTGACACCCCTCTACACTGGTATTCCAGCTATGGAAGTCATCCCACCATGTTTCCATGATAGTAACCAGATCATAATTTTCCAAGTACATCATGGTTTCCACTTGTCCTGCTTACCCATGCTGTGTGCATTGCTGTAAAGCTGGGCTTTCTGACACATCTTTATAGAGAGCACTCCCTCAAACCTCTGGGAGGAATCATTCTGTCTCAAAGTGCAAGAACTTCTTACATTTGTTGCACTTGCTAAGCTGCAAAGCTTTTTGTTTTATGTCTTTTCCATTAGCAGCAACATTTGCTAAAACAGAACTATTAACATCAAATAGCTACTAAGCACTAATCACTGCACTCACATTTCGGGTTCACAGGTACTCCATATGACTTCCAATTTTTAATTTTCATTATTAAATAAATTGTTGTTGTGACACAGTCACAATGAAATTGATACAGGCTAGTTCGTTTAGCAATAGGGATTAGTATATTATATTATACTATATTAGTATAGTATATTATAGGCTGGTTTGTTTAGCAATAGGGATCAGTATATTAGTTTAAGGACTAATATCCTTTAATATCCTTAAACTAATATATTAGTTTAGCAAAAGTAATCCATGAGTGCTAGTTCCAAAACTTTCCATTTCAAACTTTACTTGGTATGTGAACAGCCTTGTTTTTTTTTCAATTTGTGTGAACAGTCTTGTTTTCCTCAACAATTTTTGCTCCGCGAGAAGCACTGGAGTCATAAATAGACTAATTTTATCTTTTGCATCCAACAGGTGCAAGGATATCTTCCTCGGATTTCATATATATTGTTTTGGAAGTTGCTCATTATGGCTTTGCAAGCAATGGAAATTTGCCAAACTGGGGAAAAACAGCTAGAAGTCAGCCAAAAGTCTCAGTGCTTTTAATGCTGTCTCAATGTACTGCATATGTATGTCTTAACTGTTTAAATGTAGAACCTGAACTCTGAGAGTGAATGCCTGTTTGTCAAGTCACCTGGTACTACATATCATGAGGAATAAAGGAATGCCACTTTCTCACACCACATTAGAGCTAGAGAGTTTTCTTCCTAGATTTTGGATAACAAAATTAAAAAATAAGCAAACCACCAATCACACAGGTGGTTTACTATGTGATAAACACCCAACACTAGGATACTTTGAAAGGACATGGGAAGCATACAGTCACATGTTAGATTGTCACGGTGTTACCAGACAAAAGTGCCAATCTGAAAAGAGAACTACTTGGAAGAAATATGATATTAAGAAGCAGGCATTCTTCATTGCTGCAATGGTTGCACGGGGGATCACTACACCTGAACAGACATATTTGGCATAAAAGATCTTCAGCTTATTTACAATACTTGAATTACATATGTAGAGATTTTCCCAGACAGTACGTATATAAGGCAAAAAGTAGGATTGCTACCCTGGAGACTTTTGGACTTCAACCTTTTCTGGGACCTACCTGGAGGTATCTCACAGCTAGAGTGGTTGAAGCTAAGGGGGCCTGTGGGAGCTGGACAATATTTAAACAGCACTTCTTCCAAGCTCAAGATCAGTGCATCCCTAAGAGTAGGAAATCGGGGAAGAGAGGCAGGAGACCTGCATGGATAAGCAAGGAGCTCATGGATAAGATCAAAGGGAAAAAGCTGGTTTATGAAACATGGAAAAAGAGCCTTTCCTGTTGGGAGGAGCATAGGAGTGTTGTCAGGGCCTGCAGGGAAGTGACAAGGAAGGCTCACCTGGAGCTGAAGCTGGAGAAGGAGATAAAGGATAATAAGAAAGGGTTCTTTTAAGTATGTTAAGAGTAAAAGGAAGACTAGGGATAATGTGAGTCTGCTGCTGAACGAGGGAAGTGTCCTGGTAATGGGGGATGCTGAGAAGGCAGAGATGCTGAACACCTTCTTTGCTTCGGTCTTCGCTTCAAAGACTCCCCCTTGGGATTCCTGGACCCTGGAGGGAAGAGAGACAGTCCGGGAAATGGCGAGCTTCCCTCTGGATGAGGAGGGGGTGGTCTGGGAGAGTCTAGGTGGGATCAATGTTCACAAATCCATGGGCCCTGATGGGATGCATCCACATGTGCTGACGGAGCTGGCAGAGGTGATTGCTGAACCGCTCATCTATCAGCTTTGACAGGTCTTGGAGAACAGAAGAGGTGCCTGAAGACTGGAGGATAGCCAATGTCACTATGGTCTTCAAAAAGGGCAAGAAGGAGGATCCAGGAAACAACAGGCCAGTAGGTCTCACCTCTGTCCCTATAAAGGTGATGGAGCTTGTTCTAGATGCCGTCTGCAAGCAATTGGAAGAGAAAGTCATCAGGAATAGTCAGCATGGATTCACCAAGGGAAAATCGTGCTTGACCAAACTCATGGCCTTCTGTGATCACATCACCAGCTGGGTAGATGGGGAGAGAGCAGTGGATGTCATCTACCTTGTCTTCAACAAGACTTTTGATACTGTCTCCCATGACATCCTTATACTGAAGCTGAGAAAGTGTGGGACAGATGAATGGACAGTGAGGTAGGTTAAGAAATGGGTGACTGGCCTAGCTCAGAGGGTTGTGATCGGCGATGCAGAGTCTGGTTGGAGTCATGTGACTAGCGGTGCTCCCCAGGGGTTGGTGCTGGGTCTGGTCTTGTTTAATATCTTCATGGATGATCTTGATGAGGGGATAGTGTCCACCCTCAGTAAGGTACACCGATGATAGAAAGCTGGGAGGAGTGGCTGACACACCGGAAGGCTGTGCTGCCATTCAACATGACCCGGACAGACTGGAGAGCGGGGCAGCAATAAACCACATGAGGCTTAACAAAAGCAAGTGTAGAGTCTTGCACCTAGGAAGGAATAACTGCGAGTATCAGTACAGACTGGGGCATGACTTGCTGGAGAAGAGCTCTGTGGAGAAGGACACTGGGGTCCTGGTAGAGGACAGGTTGGTGATGAGCCAGCAGTGTTCCCTGATGGCCAAGAAGACCAATGGCATCCTGGGGTGCATTAAAAGGAGCGTGGCCAGCAGGTCAAGGGAGGTGGTCCTCCCCCTCTACTCTGCCCTGGTCAGGCCTCACCTGGAGTACTATATCTAGTTCTGAACTCCCCAGTACAAAAAAGACAGGAATCTCCTGGAGAGAGGCCAGAGGAGGGCCACAAAGATGATAAAGAGCCTGGAGCATTTCTCTTATGAGGAAAGACATGAGCAACATGGGTCTGTTCAGCCTTGAGAAAAGACTCAGAGGGGATCTGATTAGTGTTTATAAGTCTCTTAAGTGTAGGAGTCTTGTTTAAAGAGAAAATGGCCAACCTCTTTTCAGCAGTCTGTAGGGACAGGACAAGGGGAAACAGCCATAAACTGGAGCATAGGAAGTTCCACACCAGTATGCAAAGGAACTTCTTCACAGTAAGGGTGATGGAGCACTGGAACAGGATGCCCAGGGAGGTTGTGGATTCTCCTCTGGAGATATTCAAGACCCACCTGGACACCTACCTGTGCAGCCTGCTGTAGGGGGCCTGCTTTTCAGGGGGGCTGAATTCAGTGATCTCTAGAGGTCCCTTCCAACCCCCATAATTCTGTGATTCTGTGATTCAACGCTTCCCCCAAAATCATTAACATAGGGTTCCATCCCCTAACACATAATCAGTCTTTTTGTGTTGGTGGTCCTGGAAACCCCAGTGACCATCTCATTGTGTCCTTTAGTTTAATTTTCTGGCCTTTTTATTTTATTAGGAATGGAAAGTTCCTTTTGTGAGATGCTTTTCTGACTACAGGACCAAGGACTAATTCTTAGCAGTTCTTATCTTTGACGCGGCTTTGGTGGTCTCACTTTGTAGGCAAGAACCTTCTGTGTACAGTCTATCTCCTGTTATCTAAAATAGTCACAATGCTCCCCAGCAGCAGTACATCAGTGGCTACAGAAGTCCTAACTTTCTTTGATTTCCAAGTGTCATTGCCTATTTTCTCTCTAAATTGCAAGAACTGCTGCAGAGGACGAAAGTACTTTACAACAAAACAGCCCTGAAAGATTGATAATTGATAGATTGTTTTTGTTTAATTGCTTTTTTTTTTTTTAACAGCAACCCATGATCAGTAAATAAACATGTTACATCTCATTAGAAAAACCTAGTGCAACTTAAAATGTAAATGAAAATCGTTCTTAATAAGCTTACTTTCAGATTTATAACCTGAACTGGCAAAAATAAAAAAAATATAGCATTTGACATTCTGATTCTGTTTGCTCCATTGCTCCATTACTCACTTCCAAGAGAGCCTACATCAAATGCTCCCATAGCAAGAGAACATCTGAACATTTCAAGGTTGGTTGTGAAGGACTCTGCACTGACTTTGTTTTTTTGCACTGCAACTCACTCTGCTATTTTCAGGTAATCTGCTGACCATGCAGAATGCAAGTGCCTGCTAAGGTGATTGAGTGATTCATGCACTCTCATCCACTTGACACTCAGAAAAATTTAAGTATCTGTCTTATTTCTTATTACTTGTATATAAGTCATCCTCAGTCAGGACCATATTTCTTGTATTAGTACTCTGCCATATCAATACTCTACAAAATGTGTTTAGTATATATTTCTTGATCAGATTTGCTGCATCTTCTTTTTCTTTTAGTTCTATTCTTTCCTAATCATCCATTGGCCATTCTTAGAGACAGGAATTTGTGTTACGTAAATAAAAGTATATTTATTAAGTGAGAATTTTTTGCATCTTTTCTTAAAATGCTATGTAAGCATTCTGTATGCGATATTATTTGAGGCTGTGTACTAAAAACATCTATCTGGGATTTCACTGTAGTCAAAATATATTGCTCCACTGCTAAATCACAAAGTAAGCTTTGAGTTCATTACTTCGCTACATTAATTAGTTTATTAAATATTAATGATGAAAAAGCCATTCAAGTGATATTATATAGAGAACTTCAGTATTGCTGGCATGTTATTATCCCATTTATCAGCAGCTATGCATAAGTTGTACAAAGCAATATAACTGGTATGTTCATACCATATGTTGTTAATCTAGTTAATGGAATAACAAATACATAGCTGAGTCTGTTAAATGAGAGACTTAAATGCATTTGTGTTGAAATACTTTATTTTCCACAGGCAGGATGATTAAGCTGTCTTTTTTATTTATTTTTTAATTTATTTTTTATTTATTTTTTATCTCATATAAAGAATGTAGTATAAATAAAAACAAATTAGAATTATGTTCACTATCCCAAACATTGATCTGACAAAAGCTCTAAACTGAAACAAATGCACTTATTTTTAGATAAATATTGTGTAAAGTTATATTAAATGTAATCTTCAAAACAATTTGTATCTCTTTACATACTGAATTTTACTCAATATCCTTTAAATTTTCTTATTATATTTCTTCAGTTTGTTACTATTTATTGCATTGCATCAGTATGAATTGTTGTCTTCCTTCTGTTCTTCTGAAATAAATGTAATAAAATGTCAATCTTCTGAGCTGTAACTTTACCTGAATGTCAATTTTGGAAGTTGATGTTTGTTGTTTTTTTTAATGTAAGTATGTCATAGTTATTGACCTAAAACTCAGAGACGAGACTGGAAATTCAAACTCTGTTGTGTTTTTATTCACTTACTGTACTTTCTTGAAGAGTTCCCTAAACACTGCTTCTTTTTTTTTTCCTTTATCAGTATTGTCTCTAGTTAGTTTTAAAAGTGATATATTTACGAAGCTATGATTTATAAATGATCTTCTATTAAACAAACATACTAATTATTAATTTGTTCTTTTAATAGCTCAAACCATAGTAAATCAATTCTATTATGTGGAAAATCTGATGTTCAAAATTTCTGATTGNTGCCTGCTTTTGAACAAATCTAATCTCCCAGTGAAAGTCAATTGGACATTGTGTGTTGAGATTATGTATGACCCATACAAACACCGTGAGAATGTTTTTTTTTAATGCAGTATGTTTATTAAAAAGGTATATATATTCCACAGTGTAATAAGTCCAGTCAAAAGCTGTGGCTATGTACTCATCAAAGCAGTGTTGCGGCCAACATGTCATGTCTCTTACTACACCAGCTTTGTGTTACTCATTTCTTTATATCAGTAACTTTATGTTGATTTAGTACTGGAACAACTGAGAATGAACACAAAAAAAAGAAAAAAGAGTATTTTGTGAAAGACAATTGCCTTTTGGGAAAATTTATAGAGCAATGGCAGTCACAAATCTTCTGTCTAAATACTTCCAAATTACACTGTCCATAATTTTAGACTATTTTACTTAATTTGGAATATTCTTTGAGTTTTAAATCATTCTGATTAATTGTCTTTTATGGTACAAGACCTAAGTCTCTGGACTCCTATGTGAATATTTCTAGGAGCAGACTGCACAATCAAGCTCCCTCCTCATCTTTGTGTCTGTTCCATGTTGATGACTTCATTGCTGTACTCTAAAGAGGTTCATTACTTATTGTTCTCTCTTCTGATGATTAATATAAACTTTCACAACGAATACTTTAAAGCTGTGTTAGAGTAAAAGGTTGTAGAGCTTAGGACTTCTTTCCTTATGAACGCTGTAATGAAAGTGTTACACAGAGACTGATTTTTTTAATCTTTATTGTGAATCAAAGTAGATATTTCTAGTATCCATTGTTATAGAAGTGTGTCCTCAATATGCTTTCTATGACTGTTCTGGTAGAGTTTACTGTGAAAAACATAATTAGCCTTAGATTCACACAAAGATTCACACAGTCTGCTCTGACTCATCAAGATAGTATCACTCTTAGGCGTGTGACAACGAGCGTCTCCTCTCCCACCCCCAGCTTCCTCCTTCAACCTGGTTCTTAAACCCAAGGCTTAATCATACAACGAGGTGAAAAAGACCTTGCCCTTTCTCGGAACTGGTTACAGTCGAAGTATCACCAGGAGGCAGTTAAGGTCCACCACAATGCTGTCTCAGACTAGGTACTCAAAGAACTGATAGTAGGCACTTGGTTCAATAGATAGCAATGCTAAATACTACGGCTGTGAGTCAATCATCTTACTCCATAAAGCGCAAGCAGCCCAAGAGCCCCTTTGAGCTCTCCTTGCAAGCAGCTGGCTGAGCATCATGACCTCTCCTTAAATAGGGACGCCTCTTGAGGTTACTCAGGCCTGTGCAGAGATCCACCTCTGTGTAGCGGCACCTTGCCTATCCAAATACTCTGTAAGTGGTTTACTGATCTAAATGTACTAGCTTCGCTAAGATTTGATCTTAGATTTACTATGAAACGCCACCCTCTATGTAGCAAATAGTCAAGGGTAGCTAGCTATTCTAAATCTTATTAAAACAATGACTGTCGTTTAAATATTTTATTATATTTTATATTATATTCATATTATATTTTATATATTTTATATTCATAAATATCTTTTCGCCTCTTTCTTATGAGTGAAGTATAGTAGTTTCCATCCGTGACAAAGCACGTGCATCAACTTTATATATCTGAGTAATTTTCCCATAAAAGAGATTAAATTGATTATTGAGGATTTTTCTAGGAACATAAATTCCATGTCATTTTGGACCTAGCTCTGTAGACAACCTTGTGATACCAGTCATGGCAGTGCATTTTAGTATTTCCTTATCAAAAATAATTAATCACCTAAGCTCAGTAGCTAGACTCTTCTAAAATTTTAAATGATATGATAAAGACATCCAAGAATTATATTCATACGTGTCTGCAGAATGAGTGAAGAGCTACACAGGCTGTCTAATAGGAAACATGTAGAACTTAATGAAGTGTATGTCTTCCCCGCTTTAGATAGAGCATCCTGTTGTGGAAGTTAATAGCTTTAGAGCCATGTAACCTTCCTTTCTGAAGCGGCCCACAATTGATCAGTCTATCCAGTAATACAGTGTACTGACCAGTCACTCTCAGTGTAGAAAAATGAACTCATAAATTACTGCTTCCTAAATGGACAATAACCTACAGGCTGGGTATTCATTTAAGAGATGAGAGCATCTGGTTGATGTACCTTCTCGGTCTGTGGATAGAAGACTATTCTAATTAGGCTATTTGGGTTCAGATTAGTGATTTTTGAACTTTTTCTCTTTTGTATAAAATTACTGAACATTCACTAAAACAGGGACCTGAACATGAAACTTTAATTTCCCAGTGGTGTGCCCTCAATTCTGAGGCTGTGAAGTCATTTTTTCTCACCGTCTGAATTAATACTTTATTATTACAAAGTGGAACAGCTCCAAGAGGAAAGACAAAGGATGGACAATAACCCCTTTTGCTGTAGCTGTTCATCTCAAATGCAAAGTACCCAGCTTCTAATCACTCACTGGTCTGAAGCTATGCAAAAGTGGAGATATACCAAGTTCTATTTAATTGCTTTTCTCACTGCCACTAAATTGATCAGTACAGGCTTATGGACATCTGAGATGTTAGCTGTGCTTTAAAAATAAACTCCTTGGCAGCTTAAATTAAACAGCAGAATAGAGTTAATGATCTCCATGGCAGATTGAAATGAATATTTATTCCTTTCATGTTGTATAATATTGTATCTTACATAGTCCTGTGCTGCATCATTCTATGTGAAGTACTATAAGTTTTTTAATCAATGCATGCCTTCTTCCAAATATCATACCGCTAACAAATAATATAATCTGGAGGAGTTTATGTTTCTAATGAGTAGATTACAAGGATGTGTTAACTTGCCTATTCAATTTTATTGACAATTTGTTCTTCTGAAAATAGAGATTTCTTTGCAGTACCTTAATAATTTTCATTTCCATTTCCATTAACCCTAAACATATCATTCACTAATCTGTTATTCTTCAATATGTTTTCTGGAGGTTGGTTGTCCTAGTCTTACATAGATGTACTCTGTTTTTGGTGCCAGCTATAAATCTATTCCAATCCTCCAAATTACTGATATTTGTAGTCCATGTAAGGAACTATATGAGCTACTAAATTCCGCAGGGATGTTACGCATTTCTCCAACACTGGAGAGTTTACAGAACAGATATTTGTCAGGAATGCCATAGGTATAATTGTGCATACCTTGGAGCAGTTAAATTGGCTTTTAAATGCAGAAATAAATTAAGTGTATCTCAAAAGAGAGTCGGTGAATATGAATATAAATTTTCTTTGTCAAAAGACATTCCAGAACCTGTTCTTTTTCACCTAAATAACCTAGTTATTATGGTGAAAGTTAAGCACTTTGCTGTCATGCAAATGAGATTAAATACATTTTTTCTTATTTATTTCCTACAGTACTGGCAATATTTTCAGTACGTTACTGTCCAGAGAAAAGCTGTTTCAAAGTTCTCTTTAAATTCCTAACTGGGGAAAGTATATTGATTGACAGCAGAAAATAAAGGTGAAAGGAAGAAGATGGATGTATCCTGAAGGTGAGTCTGTTTGGAAATTGTGATTTAGTCTGCATTAATAAGAAAATTATGCACTGAGCTTGCAATTTATTTAACTTTTTCAAAGGCTAATTTATATAGAACAAACGTTCTTCACTATTATTATTTAAATAGTGTGTGTATTCTATTTCACCAATTTCTAAGAAATTAAAAAGGAAAGGATGAGAACAATGAAACAAGCTAGAAGTCAGAAGAAACTAGACAAGGTAGTGAACATCTCTCTCCCCTGCTGGTAGGTTTGTTGTCTTTTTTTTAATGAATTATTATTTCACTGAAGTGATACTATAATATAACTGAAAACATTTTTGAAATGGATAATTATTAATAAATAGTCTTTTGAAGTTACAAAGTAATCAACATATTTTTTCCTAGAAATATAATTAGAATGTCATAGAATATAATTTGAACTTAATAGAAACGACCATTTAAATGTAACCTGTTTAACAACAAAAGAGGAATATAATTACGAATAACATATTATTTTTAAAAAGCTTCTAATATGTATAGTATTTCTTACACAAAGCACACAAAAAAATTTCATCCCTTATATAACCATATTAGCTTTCCATATTTGACATTTTTCTGTAATTTTCACACATTTGTTAATTTTTAGGCACATGTACAGGGCAGATGAAATGTCAAGGCAAGCTGTAATATATTCTGTCAAAGTCAGATTTGTCACACTTTGCCAGGTATTTATGACACCAAGATTTGATTAGCACAGCACTGAAAACTAAGCTAACAGCCATAAGAAATGTCACCTAACTCTAGAAAAGCTGTCCGCTGAGCAAATTCAGCCATGGTAAATATAGCTGTCCAATGTGTATGGAATACACTTTCTTCATTTGAAAATTGTTTTCTGAAACTGTCTTTCACTTGCAGCTCTGTCTCTGGTAACTTTTAGATGCATAAATATTAATCTGAAGGGTATAAGTCTTATGTGCTTGATTGGATAGTAGGTTGATTTTCAATTTGTTTTTTATTGCTAATAGTAATTTAATATCCAACTAAAGAATTTACAAATACTTAATGATAAGTTGTTTCTTAACTATCTCTTGTGATGATACTGGCCTGGAACACACCACCACATAGTGATTGCCAGTATCTGTGCATGTATGTGACTCACTAATAAACTCAACAAATCTTTCAGAAAAGCAGCAAAATTAACTCAAAAGAGTCTTCCAGATTATAAACAGATGCTGCAATTCATCAATTCATTTAACATGCATGTAATCGATACAGCATATTTGTGTGGAAAAGCTACTGTTTGCTTGGATTGCAAGGTAGATATTCAGCCTGTATTCAAATTTGAATTCTTTACTTTGTTCTTCTGTGAGATCTCCATGGAGTGGACATTCAACAATTCTGTCAACCTAAGTGTTATTTAACTTACCTTATTATGATATTAATTTAAGGGAAGTTTAGCTGGCCTACTTTGGCATCTGAGGCACAGTGCCCAATGAATGCTTCAGTCAGAAACTCCTCTGGTTCACAAAAGTAATCTGAGAGGTCTGGCTTGGTATAATTTTGACTCAGACTGTAGATATATCCATCTCCCGTAATAAAATATTTTAAATAAACTTATATGTTGATGGAAGAATTTGACTTGATAGGGATAGTCAGAACTATCTTTCCTTGTTCCAGTTTATTTCTGTCAACTCTCTGCATAAGCACTTAATGATAAGAAATCTGCTTAATCCTGAAAATGGTGATATGAACTCTACCTCTTGTTAGCATGAGAGGATCAAGTTCGCTAATTCTCTAAGATATTTTTCTTGCAATTGCTCGCAGTGTTGCTCTCTCTCTCAAAAACCTTAATATTGGGACTGTGTTTAATTCTTAACAAAAATGGGCAGACAAAAAACAAAGCCAAGCCAGTTAAGCTTTCTAAGATATATATATAGTGTTTATTTATTTATTCATTCTGCCTTGTAATACTGGCTGTGGTAAGTGTCTAAACTGAAACAAGAATTTCAAACAGATTTACCTCAATATGTTACACTCATACACATCTGCTGCCACATGGGACTCCTATCTGAGACACATGTCCAGATTTGGCAGATGTAACAGGAGACCTGGAAATCTTTACCTTTCTAAGCAGCACCTTAAGGTTTGTTCATAAATCCTAGGGAGTATCAAATGGGAGCTCTATCTTTGTCTCACTTTATATTTTCTGTCTTGAGTACTCCAATGTTCAAGGAAGTTTATGGGAATCCCAGTTTATGGGAATTTTGTCATCTTCATTGTAAATTCTGCTGCTGCAGCAGAGCAAATACGCTTTGCAGTTTGCAGAATTGTGTAACTGAAGCCCATTAGTTGAATCCCTGCTTGACTCAGTTATTTTAATACATCTGCACATCTGCTAAAGTTGCAAAGAAGAAGTGTTAAAAACAAAAAGCAAATCAATGTAAATTCATGAAGTCTAACAACATTTCAACCTAATGCATTATTTAGTAAAAGTAATATATCACTGTAATTACCACACACTATAGAAATATAACTTAAATTAGCAACATATATTAAAAGTGATGAATTAAATGATAAAAAACATCCCTTCCACTGTAAGAGCAAAGCAAGTCAGAGACCACCCTACTGTTTATTATGTGTACCAGTCCTAAAGTCTTCATGTATTTCATAGCGCTACTTTCATCCCAATACATTATTATGTATTCTATTTCTTCCACTACAAAGTTTTATTATATAGTGATTGATCTTAACACACTGTAAAGATTGTTCTGTGCTTTTTCTTGTCTTAATAAGCTTCTTTTTTTTTTTTTTTTTCATTCTTCTGACTGTAGAACTGAAAGACCAAGATATGAAATGTGCAAGAATCCACTGACAATTCACGTATATGCCAACGGGACAAGATTTTCTTACATTTTCTTTTGGCATCCCCTACTGGTATACAGCTGTAAAAACTCCTTCATGAGACCAAAGATCTCAAAAAGGCTTGCTGAGCTTCTTTAGCTCCAAGTTCTTTTGACTGGAAAATTAAAGGCATGTTAATGTGAAATGGTTTATATTCTTCTCAAGCAACACAGATTCATTGATTCAGTGAATATAAGATTTTCTTAAACACTAAATCAAATTTCTGAAATGTCTTTGCATGTTTCACATTTGATTTTGATTTTGCATGATTCAATTTGATTTTGATTATACTGAGTAATAGAAATAAAGAGATATTCTGAATGTAATTTTTTTTTTCTTAACAAGAAAGGGTTGTAATTTTTTTTGTACTCAAACTATATCATGATAGACATGGTTTATTTATCAGAGAAGATAAACTAGTATCCCAGAATTATAATCTGCAAGTTCTTATTGACTGCAGAAGTGTAGGGTAGCTGCACTTCTACATAAAAATATCTACAATCTCAATTAATGTCAGGAGTTAGGATGTGTACGCTGGCTGTGGAAAATGTTATGGGGAGACTTGATAGATAACAATGTTGTAAGTTTGCTTGTAACCGTATTTTCTACATACAGGTTTTGGGTTGTTTTTTGTTTGTTTGTCTGTTTTTACCTTTATTAAACTTGCCTGTGTGAGTTTTCTCATTTAACTTTCTGTTGATACTTACCATGCAGAGAAAACTAAATAGCTTTAAATAGAAATCAAGTAGTTCACTACTGAATAACTAGGTGTTGATCAATGTCATTTCTAAATGACAAATGATTTCCAATTCCACATTTTGTTCATTTTTTAAAAAATGACCATTAATCTCTAGTCATGATAAGATCAGATTATGGACAGCTAAATATTAACACTTCCCATTAACCTTAAAATGTAATTATGATTGTCAGTTAGATGAAATAATATAATCATATGTGTCCTTTCATATTATATATTAGACAGGAGTAGCCTCTTCCTTCTATCATAGATTATTTCTGCTATTTGCCTAATATACCTTTTTTAAAAAAAAAATTTAACCCATGCCTGAATACATGCACATATAGAAGAAACATCATATTTAACCTTTATTGCCTTCTAGATTGATTGTATTCACTTTTAAACTGCAGGCTATTAGTATTTCCTTAGAGTTAATGAGTGGATTATGCCTTTTTTGCAGATGGGAATTGTGAGGCGTAGTCAGCTCAGTGACTTGTGAATTGGTAACACCTGCCTGCAGCACCAGAATACAGGAGACTTTGCTCCCCAGTGTGTACTTTAATCATACAGTACAATACAATGTAATTTCTTCTGGCTATGGAATATAAACTAACATGATTTATTTCCATTTATAGTGAAAATGGAAATGTCCCTCCATTTTCAAGATAATAAAAATGTAAAAGATGTGTCATATTTATAACAAGGATGATGGTAACCCCAGTGTTATTAATAAAGAGCCACAAGGCACAAGGCTATGTCCAGATTTGTAAACAACAGAGGACAAGGAAGAGGGTTACCATTTTCTATGCTTAATTGCTAGCACCTTCTCTAACGTTTCCTTGCCATACACCAGCTGTTCCCCAGAAAGTGTTTGGGCTTAAACAGCACATCCTACTAGGCAGTTTAGAAGAGAAAATCTTCTCTGGGGATGAGAGAGTTTGTAGAAGAAGATGCAATAAAGGCTGTGCCACCTAAGCCTGAAGGCCATAGAGATGTCCCTGGTCTGCTATATTTACTTGTAGAAGGCAGCATATAACTGCATCAAAACTGATTTCTTAACAGCTTCTGTATTTTTAACCCTGAACCAATTTGTCAGTCAATACAGTATCTTACTGCAGCTCTTAGGCTGTGCTAGAATAAATTCCCTAGTATTTCAGAGCATCAAATATCCAATTATGTAAGTAGGGTAAATTATACAACCAGGTGGACCCCAACTCACACTGAAAATGAAATTTGTCTGCCTTGAAATTTATATTGAAGTCAAATGTGATATTTCTGTTGTTTAGAATGCTCCATAATATTCACAAGTTCATATGTTCTGATATAATCTGTTATCTCCCTACAGGTTTACTGATGGGGGAAGTTTGTTTACTTTTCACTTTCAAAGTGTACCTGACTTGTCTGCTATGCAGGTTCAGTGTTTTTTATCTAAAAGACACTCAGCTGAAAATTTGTGACTCTGTGAAATCAAGGAAGATGTCATTACTATACTGTTTAAAAAAAAAATAAAATTAAAATTATATCTTTTATATTCAATCAGATGATACATATAGGTTATTTTTTTCCTGCAGGCTAGAACAAAAAGAGTAAGAAGTTATTTTTCTCCTCTGTGAAGCAAAACTTGCATGTTGTAGATTCCCAAGATATTTGACAAACATTTTAGGATCTGGTTTATATCACTTCATGAAGTGCAAAGTTTTTATCTTTTATCCTCCCTCAGAGTAGCAGTCACTGGACTGAAGATTAAGGGCTTTTTAAAAGTGTAAATTAATTCCAGCTGTTGATACCTCCTCCACTGTAAGCAAACAGCTACTATCAGAAGTCAGACTTCAGAAAATTTTCTGAAAACAAAATGTATACATACCTAATAAATATATATTACTTAAATTTCCATAGCTCTGAGATGATACCAGAATATGAGATCATCACATATTGGAAGTTCATAAAGCAGACATAAATAATGAGAATAAAATAGAACCTAGTGTTTGTTAATTTAAGAAAATTGTCAAAACTGCACAGCAAAACTCATATGTATATTTTTTTTGTTGACTTTCCCCAGTGTCAAAGAAAGGCAAATCCAAGATACAGTTGCTTTAATAATTCTAGTATTTAATTGTAGGAGTGTAACACTGGTTACCTATCTGCTGCCATTCAATGGCTTTGATTTCTGGTTTTCATTCCTTTTTATTAGTTTCATTCTGTATAGCAAAGTCTACTGTCTCATCATTTGAAAGTAACAGCAGTAGGTCACTTAGAGCATGTTTTCTCAGTAATGACATCACATATTTTATAATTTTTGAAACACAGACAAGTAACATATCCCTGTTCAGGACAGGGATACTGGCTCCAAAGCTCTAGTTTTCAAAAATCTCAATGCTTAGTGTTGGGTAAGAATAATCATTCCAAGCCTCTTCCCTTTCTTTGAGAAGAAACAATGTTGTAGTACATCCTACCTATCTCTCATGTGTTAGGACAATATAGAAATAAATAAAACTTTAAGTGTTTATTTCATGTCTAACAACCTCTGCTTCAATTTTTTTTCAGAAATAGTCTCTATTCTTCGATATATCTTATTTTCATTCCTGAAGACATTCCTTATAAAACCTGCAGAACAGAGTGTGGTGGGAAAACACACCGGGTAATTTCATATATTTAATATTTAATAAAGTCTTCTTTCCACACACAAGGGAACTATTATCCTCCCTGTAGCAATGCTGTAGAGTCAGAAGTGTATTTCTGGTCTGAATATGCAAACTCTGCCTATTAGACTGCACTATGCTGAACGTGGAAGCCTTATTCAGCTTCTTCCTAACTTTTTTTTTTTTTTNAGATGCTTTTCTGACTACAGGACCAAGGACTAATTCTTAGCAGTTCTTATCTTTGACGCGGCTTTGGTGGTCTCACTTTGTAGGCAAGAACCTTCTGTGTACAGTCTATCTCCTGTTATCTAAAATAGTCACAATGCTCCCCAGCAGCAGTACATCAGTGGCTACAGAAGTCCTAACTTTCTTTGATTTCCAAGTGTCATTGCCTATTTTCTCTCTAAATTGCAAGAACTGCTGCAGAGGACGAAAGTACTTTACAACAAAACAGCCCTGAAAGATTGATAATTGATAGATTGTTTTTGTTTAATTGCTTTTTTTTTTTTTTTAACAGCAACCCATGATCAGTAAATAAACATGTTACATCTCATTAGAAAAACCTAGTGCAACTTAAAATGTAAATGAAAATCGTTCTTAATAAGCTTACTTTCAGATTTATAACCTGAACTGGCAAAAATAAAAAAAATATAGCATTTGACATTCTGATTCTGTTTGCTCCATTGCTCCATTACTCACTTCCAAGAGAGCCTACATCAAATGCTCCCATAGCAAGAGAACATCTGAACATTTCAAGGTTGGTTGTGAAGGACTCTGCACTGACTTTGTTATTTTGCACTGCAACTCACTCTGCTATTTTCAGGTAATCTGCTGACCATGCAGAATGCAAGTGCCTGCTAAGGTGATTGAGTGATTCATGCACTCTCATCCACTTGACACTCAGAAAAATTTAAGTATCTGTCTTATTTCTTATTACTTGTATATAAGTCATCCTCAGTCAGGACCAAATTTCTTGTATTAGTACTCTGCCATATCAATACTCTACAAAATGTGTTTAGTATATATTTCTTGATCAGATTTGCTGCATCTTCTTTTTCTTTTAGTTCTATTCTTTCCTAATCATCCATTGGCCATTCTTAGAGACAGGAATTTGTGTTACGTAAATAAAAGTATATTTATTAAGTGAGAATTTTTTGCATCTTTTCTTAAAATGCTATGTAAGCATTCTGTATGCGATATTATTTGAGGCTGTGTACTAAAAACATCTATCTGGGATTTCACTGTAGTCAAAATATATTGCTCCACTGCTAAATCACAAAGTAAGCTTTGAGTTCATTACTTCGCTACATTAATTAGTTTATTAAATATTAATGATGAAAAAGCCATTCAAGTGATATTATATAGAGAACTTCAGTATTGCTGGCATGTTATTATCCCATTTATCAGCAGCTATGCATAAGTTGTACAAAGCAATATAACTGGTATGTTCATACCATATGTTGTTAATCTAGTTAATGGAATAACAAATACATAGCTGAGTCTGTTAAATGAGAGACTTAAATGCATTTGTGTTGAAATACTTTATTTTCCACAGGCAGGATGATTAAGCTGTCTTTTTTATTTATTTTTTAATTTATTTTTTATTTATTTTTTATCTCATATAAAGAATGTAGTATAAATAAAAACAAATTAGAATTATGTTCACTATCCCAAACATTGATCTGACAAAAGCTCTAAACTGAAACAAATGCACTTATTTTTAGATAAATATTGTGTAAAGTTATATTAAATGTAATCTTCAAAACAATTTGTATCTCTTTACATACTGAATTTTACTCAATATCCTTTAAATTTTCTTATTATATTTCTTCAGTTTGTTACTATTTATTGCATTGCATCAGTATGAATTGTTGTCTTCCTTCTGTTCTTCTGAAATAAATGTAATAAAATGTCAATCTTCTGAGCTGTAACTTTACCTGAATGTCAATTTTGGAAGTTGATGTTTGTTGTTTTTTTTAATGTAAGTATGTCATAGTTATTGACCTAAAACTCAGAGACGAGACTGGAAATTCAAACTCTGTTGTGTTTTTATTCACTTACTGTACTTTCTTGAAGAGTTCCCTAAACACTGCTTCTTTTTTTTTTCCTTTATCAGTATTGTCTCTAGTTAGTTTTAAAAGTGATATATTTACGAAGCTATGATTTATAAATGATCTTCTATTAAACAAACATACTAATTATTAATTTGTTCTTTTAATAGCTCAAACCATAGTAAATCAATTCTATTATGTGGAAAATCTGATGTTCAAAATTTCTGATTGCAACTATACTGTTGAATGTTCCTTTTTGACTATAATTAACTTAGGCAAATGAACCACTCACAGGTAATTTCAAAATCAACACTGTAAACTTTTGAAGGGTAATATTTGTCCTAAATATTGCAAGTACTTAGTGCTGCTCATCCTATTTTGAACAGGAATATTGCATGTTTTTTTTTTTTTTTAATGCAGTATGTTTATTAAAAAGGTATATATATTCCACAGTGTAATAAGTCCAGTCAAAAGCTGTGGCTATGTACTCATCAAAGCAGTGTTGCGGCCAACATGTCATGTCTCTTACTACACCAGCTTTGTGTTACTCATTTCTTTATATCAGTAACTTTATGTTGATTTAGTACTGGAACAACTGAGAATGAACACAAAAAAAAGAAAAAAGAGTATTTTGTGAAAGACAATTGCCTTTTGGGAAAATTTATAGAGCAATGGCAGTCACAAATCTTCTGTCTAAATACTTCCAAATTACACTGTCCATAATTTTAGACTATTTTACTTAATTTGGAATATTCTTTGAGTTTTAAATCATTCTGATTAATTGTCTTTTATGGTACAAGACCTAAGTCTCTGGACTCCTATGTGAATATTTCTAGGAGCAGACTGCACAATCAAGCTCCCTCCTCATCTTTGTGTCTGTTCCATGTTGATGACTTCATTGCTGTACTCTAAAGAGGTTCATTACTTATTGTTCTCTCTTCTGATGATTAATATAAACTTTCACAACGAATACTTTAAAGCTGTGTTAGAGTAAAAGGTTGTAGAGCTTAGGACTTCTTTCCTTATGAACGCTGTAATGAAAGTGTTACACAGAGACTGATTTTTTTAATCTTTATTGTGAATCAAAGTAGATATTTCTAGTATCCATTGTTATAGAAGTGTGTCCTCAATATGCTTTCTATGACTGTTCTGGTAGAGTTTACTGTGAAAAACATAATTAGCCTTAGATTCACACAAAGATTCACACAGTCTGCTCTGACTCATCAAGATAGTATCACTCTTAGGCGTGTGACAACGAGCGTCTCCTCTCCCACCCCCAGCTTCCTCCTTCAACCTGGTTCTTATACCCAAGGCTTCATCATACAACGAGGTGAAAAAGACCTTGCCCTTTCTCGGAACTGGTTACAGTCGAAGTATCACCAGGAGGCAGTTAAGGTCCACCACAATGCTGTCTCAGACTAGGTACTCAAAGAACTGATAGTAGGCACTTGGTTCAATAGATAGCAATGCTAAATACTACGGCTGTGAGTCAATCATCTTACTCCATAAAGCGCAAGCAGCCCAAGAGCCCCTTTGAGCTCTCCTTGCAAGCAGCTGGCTGAGCATCATGGCCTCTCCTTAAATAGGGACGCCTCTTGAGGTTACTCAGGCCTGTGCAGAGATCCACCTCTGTGTAGCGGCACCTTGCCTATCCAAATACTCTGTAAGTGGTTTACTGATCTAAATGTACTAGCTTCGCTAAGATTTGATCTTAGATTTACTATGAAACGCCACCCTCTATGTAGCAAATAGTCAAGGGTAGCTAGCTATTCTAAATCTTATTAAAACAATGACTGTCGTTTAAATATTTTATTATATTTTATATTATATTCATATTATATTTTATATATTTTATATTCATAAATATCTTTTCGCCTCTTTCTTATGAGTGAAGTATAGTAGTTTCCATCCGTGACAAAGCACGTGCATCAACTTTATATATCTGAGTAATTTTCCCATAAAAGAGATTAAATTGATTATTGAGGATTTTTCTAGGAACATAAATTCCATGTCATTTTGGACCTAGCTCTGTAGACAACCTTGTGATACCAGTCATGGCAGTGCATTTTAGTATTTCCTTATCAAAAATAATTAATCACCTAAGCTCAGTAGCTAGACTCTTCTAAAATTTTAAATGATATGATAAAGACATCCAAGAATTATATTCATACGTGTCTGCAGAATGAGTGAAGAGCTACACAGGCTGTCTAATAGGAAACATGTAGAACTTAATGAAGTGTATGTCTTCCCCGCTTTAGATAGAGCATCCTGTTGTGGAAGTTAATAGCTTTAGAGCCATGTAACCTTCCTTTCTGAAGCGGCCCACAATTGATCAGTCTATCCAGTAATACAGTGTACTGACCAGTCACTCTCAGTGTAGAAAAATGAACTCATAAATTACTGCTTCCTAAATGGACAATAACCTACAGGCTGGGTATTCATTTAAGAGATGAGAGCATCTGGTTGATGTACCTTCTCGGTCTGTGGATAGAAGACTATTCTAATTAGGCTATTTGGGTTCAGATTAGTGATTTTTGAACTTTTTCTCTTTTGTATAAAATTACTGAACATTCACTAAAACAGGGACCTGAACATGAAACTTTAATTTCCCAGTGGTGTGCCCTCAATTCTGAGGCTGTGAAGTCATTTTTTCTCACCGTCTGAATTAATACTTTATTATTACAAAGTGGAACAGCTCCAAGAGGAAAGACAAAGGATGGACAATAACCCCTTTTGCTGTAGCTGTTCATCTCAAATGCAAAGTACCCAGCTTCTAATCACTCACTGGTCTGAAGCTATGCAAAAGTGGAGATATACCAAGTTCTATTTAATTGCTTTTCTCACTGCCACTAAATTGATCAGTACAGGCTTATGGACATCTGAGATGTTAGCTGTGCTTTAAAAATAAACTCCTTGGCAGCTTAAATTAAACAGCAGAATAGAGTTAATGATCTCCATGGCAGATTGAAATGAANTTTTTCATTCTTCTGACTGTAGAACTGAAAGACCAAGATATGAAATGTGCAAGAATCCACTGACAATTCACGTATATGCCAACGGGACAAGATTTTCTTACATTTTCTTTTGGCATCCCCTACTGGTATACAGCTGTAAAAACTCCTTCATGAGACCAAAGATCTCAAAAAGGCTTGCTGAGCTTCTTTAGCTCCAAGTTCTTTTGACTGGAAAATTAAAGGCATGTTAATGTGAAATGGTTTATATTCTTCTCAAGCAACACAGATTCATTGATTCAGTGAATATAAGATTTTCTTAAACACTAAATCAAATTTCTGAAATGTCTTTGCATGTTTCACATTTGATTTTGATTTTGCATGATTCAATTTGATTTTGATTATACTGAGTAATAGAAATAAAGAGATATTCTGAATGTAATTTTTTTTTTCTTAACAAGAAAGGGTTGTAATTTTTTTTGTACTCAAACTATATCATGATAGACATGGTTTATTTATCAGAGAAGATAAACTAGTATCCCAGAATTATAATCTGCAAGTTCTTATTGACTGCAGAAGTGTAGGGTAGCTGCACTTCTACATAAAAATATCTACAATCTCAATTAATGTCAGGAGTTAGGATGTGTACGCTGGCTGTGGAAAATGTTATGGGGAGACTTGATAGATAACAATGTTATAAGTTTGCTTGTAACCGTATTTTCTACATACAGGTTTTGGGTTGTTTTTTGTTTGTTTGTCTGTTTTTACCTTTATTAAACTTGCCTGTGTGAGTTTTCTCATTTAACTTTCTGTTGATACTTACCATGCAGAGAAAACTAAATAGCTTTAAATAGAAATCAAGTAGTTCACTACTGAATAACTAGGTGTTGATCAATGTCATTTCTAAATGACAAATGATTTCCAATTCCACATTTTGTTCATTTTTTAAAAAATGACCATTAATCTCTAGTCATGATAAGATCAGATTATGGACAGCTAAATATTAACACTTCCCATTAACCTTAAAATGTAATTATGATTGTCAGTTAGATGAAATAATATAATCATATGTGTCCTTTCATATTATATATTAGACAGGAGTAGCCTCTTCCTTCTATCATAGATTATTTCTGCTATTTGCCTAATATACCTTTTTAAAAAAAAAAATTTAACCCATGCCTGAATACATGCACATATAGAAGAAACATCATATTTAACCTTTATTGCCTTCTAGATTGATTGTATTCACTTTTAAACTGCAGGCTATTAGTATTTCCTTAGAGTTAATGAGTGGATTATGCCTTTTTTGCAGATGGGAATTGTGAGGCGTAGTCAGCTCAGTGACTTGTGAATTGGTAACACCTGCCTGCAGCACCAGAATACAGGAGACTTTGCTCCCCAGTGTGTACTTTAATCATACAGTACAATACAATGTAATTTCTTCTGGCTATGGAATATAAACTAACATGATTTATTTCCATTTATAGTGAAAATGGAAATGTCCCTCCATTTTCAAGATAATAAAAATGTAAAAGATGTGTCATATTTATAACAAGGATGATGGTAACCCCAGTGTTATTAATAAAGAGCCACAAGGCACAAGGCTATGTCCAGATTTGTAAACAACAGAGGACAAGGAAGAGGGTTACCATTTTCTATGCTTAATTGCTAGCACCTTCTCTAACGTTTCCTTGCCATACACCAGCTGTTCCCCAGAAAGTGTTTGGGCTTAAACAGCACATCATACTAGGCAGTTTAGAAGAGAAAATCTTCTCTGGGGATGAGAGAGTTTGTAGAAGAAGATGCAATAAAGGCTGTGCCACCTAAGCCTGAAGGCCATAGAGATGTCCCTGGTCTGCTATATTTACTTGTAGAAGGCAGCATATAACTGCATCAAAACTGATTTCTTAACAGCTTCTGTATTTTTAACCCTGAACCAATTTGTCAGTCAATACAGTATCTTACTGCAGCTCTTAGGCTGTGCTAGAATAAATTCCCTAGTATTTCAGAGCATCAAATATCCAATTATGTAAGTAGGGTAAATTATACAACCAGGTGGACCCCAACTCACACTGAAAATGAAATTTGTCTGCCTTGAAATTTATATTGAAGTCAAATGTGATATTTCTGTTGTTTAGAATGCTCCATAATATTCACAAGTTCATATGTTCTGATATAATCTGTTATCTCCCTACAGGTTTACTGATGGGGGAAGTTTGTTTACTTTTCACTTTCAAAGTGTACCTGACTTGTCTGCTATGCAGGTTCAGTGTTTTTTATCTAAAAGACACTCAGCTGAAAATTTGTGACTCTGTGAAATCAAGGAAGATGTCATTACTATACTGTTTAAAAAAAAAATAAAATTAAAATTATATCTTTTATATTCAATCAGATGATACATATAGGTTATTTTTTTCCTGCAGGCTAGAACAAAAAGAGTAAGAAGTTATTTTTCTCCTCTGTGAAGCAAAACTTGCATGTTGTAGATTCCCAAGATATTTGACAAACATTTTAGGATCTGGTTTATATCACTTCATGAAGTGCAAAGTTTTTATCTTTTATCCTCCCTCAGAGTAGCAGTCACTGGACTGAAGATTAAGGGCTTTTTAAAAGTGTAAATTAATTCCAGCTGTTGATACCTCCTCCACTGTAAGCAAACAGCTACTATCAGAAGTCAGACTTCAGAAAATTTTCTGAAAACAAAATGTATACATACCTAATAAATATATATTACTTAAATTTCCATAGCTCTGAGATGATACCAGAATATGAGATCATCACATATTGGAAGTTCATAAAGCAGACATAAATAATGAGAATAAAATAGAACCTAGTGTTTGTTAATTTAAGAAAATTGTCAAAACTGCACAGCAAAACTCATATGTATATTTTTTTTGTTGACTTTCCCCAGTGTCAAAGAAAGGCAAATCCAAGATACAGTTGCTTTAATAATTCTAGTATTTAATTGTAGGAGTGTAACACTGGTTACCTATCTGCTGCCATTCAATGGCTTTGATTTCTGGTTTTCATTCCTTTTTATTAGTTTCATTCTGTATAGCAAAGTCTACTGTCTCATCATTTGAAAGTAACAGCAGTAGGTCACTTAGAGCATGTTTTCTCAGTAATGACATCACATATTTTATAATTTTTGAAACACAGACAAGTAACATATCCCTGTTCAGGACAGGGATACTGGCTCCAAAGCTCTAGTTTTCAAAAATCTCAATGCTTAGTGTTGGGTAAGAATAATCATTCCAAGCCTCTTCCCTTTCTTTGAGAAGAAACAATGTTGTAGTACATCCTACCTATCTCTCATGTGTTAGGACAATATAGAAATAAATAAAACTTTAAGTGTTTATTTCATGTCTAACAACCTCTGCTTCAATTTTTTTTCAGAAATAGTCTCTATTCTTCGATATATCTTATTTTCATTCCTGAAGACATTCCTTATAAAACCTGCAGAACAGAGTGTGGTGGGAAAACACACCGGGTAATTTCATATATTTAATATTTAATAAAGTCTTCTTTCCACACACAAGGGAACTATTATCCTCCCTGTAGCAATGCTGTAGAGTCAGAAGTGTATTTCTGGTCTGAATATGCAAACTCTGCCTATTAGACTGCACTATGCTGAACGTGGAAGCCTTATTCAGCTTCTTCCTAACTTTTTTTTTTTTTT
>JACDJE010000439.1:1099013-1167568 GCA_016647715.1 Pavo muticus
GAGTCCAGTGGAGGGCCACAAAGATGACCAGGTGGCCCTAAGCATGGTTGGGAGCGATCATCTGGGGCAAAAACACAGCAAAAAGAGAACAAAAAACCCTAAAAACACCCCAAAACCACCACTAAAATGAGCCAAATGGTCATTTCAGCCCTTTTTTCACTGTTTTTTCCCAGAACACTTGAACTCCCAGTGCACTACATGATGTTATGATGTGGAATACTGATAACCAAAAATCATAAAACCATGACAATGATAAAGGGCCTGGAGCATCTCCCACATGAGGAAAGGCTGAGTGACCTGGGCCTGTTCAGCCTTGAGAAAAGAAGACTCAGAGGGGATCTGATTAATGTTTATAAGTCTCTTAAGTGTGGGAGTCAAAGAGACATGGCCAACCTCTTCTCAGCAGTCTGTGGGGACAGGACAAGGAGAAACAGCCATAAACTGGAGCATAGGAAGTTCCTCACCTTCCTATGCAAAGGAATTTCTTCACAGTAAGGGTGACGGAGCACTGGAACAGGCTGCCCAGGCAGGTTGTGGATTCTCCTTCTCTGGAGATATTCAAGACCTGCCTGGATGCCTACGTGCGCAGCCTGCTGTAGGGAGCCTGCTTTGCAGGGAGGTTGGACTCGATGATCTGTGGAGGTCCCTTCCAGCCCCTACAATTCTGTGATTCTGTGATTCTGTGATGTATATATACATATAGGTACCAAACAATTGAGATCCAGAAAAGCTTAAGTACAATCTTTTTAATTTTAGAAAATTTTTTCTCATTGATTCGATTTTTTATTAATCCACTACAATAAATACAAATATTTTTATTTAAATACAAAAGTAAACATTTATCCACTTACTATATGATAAATGAACTCTTCATATGAAGCACACTAGGAGAACCACTGAAATCACTGAGAAATCCTCCACTGTTTCTGACAGCTGAATGTCAGCAGCAAGTATCTGTATTCCATAAATTATAACCATTTCTCACATATCAGACAATTTGTACAAAAACTTCATGTTGGTCATGTAACTGTGATGATCAGGAAATGACTCAGTAAAATCCATATATTCTTCAAAGACTGAAATTAAGCTTTTTTTTTTTTAATGAAATATGCATGTTTATGAAAGATGTATGTTAGCATATTTACAGATGCAACCTATGTGTTGTCTGATTTAGGGTGCATCCTCATTTCTTATTTTACTCCTACAGATTATTCAGCTGTTAGTTTAACTAAATATGTATGTGTTATCATCTCTTGTAACATTACGTAAATATGAAAGAGATGATAGTTTAAGATCTGTTTATTTTGAATTTACATTTGTGTGAATTTAATACCTCATCTATATATAACTATATAATACATACATATAATTTTACATATATTTAATTTTACATATTTTAAATGTGTTCTAGCCCTCTAATCTATGATTCTATTGCTTTCAGATATCCTTTCCTCCCTACACACAAATATGCAAATAGATACAAATGCTAACTGAAGAAAATGAATGAGGCCCTCTTCTGAAATTCAGTTCATTAGCATTAAGGTCTTGGCCATGTAGAATATTGTGGGTAGTACAGTTTATATTGTACACACAAACCCAGTTCCCATCCCCCAATATATACATTTTTGCTAAACAACAGTAAATCTCAGATTCCAGAGCAGAATGAAGAGGCAGAGACCAGATGTGTCTATGGAGACGGAGGCTTAATTACAGAGCTTGATTGTACTAGTAAGATCATGCTTAATTGTGCATCCTCCTCTGATAATTCAGCCCAGCTGCTCTGCAGCTCTAAGAGCCATACAGCATGTTTCAGAATACTTTATGCTTTTAATAGAAAGATAGATAGCAATGTATAAAATAAAGTTTAAGCTAGTCCAATATATAGTTGCACATTGTAACAGAAATCAGATTATATTTATTTATTTTGCCTGCTAATAGAAACAGATTCGGTAACTAAAATGACAGGCTCATTTAGACTACATTAAAGTCCCTCACTCCCCCGGTAATGTCAAGGCTCTCATTCATTAAAAGCAGAGCTGTTCAGATATTTATATTTTTAAAGAAACACTTCCATTAAAGTAGACAAGTGAACAAGCTGTAGTGTGTTTTCCCTTATCAGGAAGAAACCTAAATACACGTAGTTGTCATCAGGCAGATGTCATTTGGCCATAGATAAGCATGTGTTGTTGAGATCTGTGATGAAAATTCTTTGTATGTAAGTGAACAACGTTATTTTCACATTAAGCCTCCTTAAAGTCTTGCAATATCACTGAAGATGAGTTATGAAGTTCTTATTAGGTGGGAAATTGGCATTTTCCACTGGTGCATGCTATCCAAAAGTGATTAACAGAAGCAAATTAGTCAAGAATAAGCACTAGAGATGTAGAAAACTTAGACTTATTTATTTCCATAGTTTCCTCTTTTATCCCTATATATTAAAACTATGCTGGAAATATAGTCTGTTCTTGTTTCTGTGTTTCATAGATTCCTAGCTGAATTAAATGACTGTAAAGGATGCTGATAAAGGTTGGAGTATTATCACATGCATTTCGCTCATGAGTTCAGCCTGTTCTTCTTATAGGGAGAAGTCATTAAAATCACATTAGATAATTTTTCATCCTTTTCACTGAATTCTAGTTATATTCAAAACATATGTACCAGGTAAAATGCAAAAGAAGCGATCCTCAAGAATATGTCAATACCATTAAAAAACCTGTAGCCAGGGTAGCCAGTATCACTATGATTTGTGCTATCAAATTGGCCTGTGATACAGTTTTGCCACAGTCCAAGCAGCCCTTTCTTAAACAGTTCCATCACAGTTCAGGGAATACAATATTCCCAGTGTTATTTACCAAATCGTGGTACAGAATAGTAAAACCTATTGAGGGGCAAATAAATGAAATAGATGGAACTAAAAAGTCTGTGCCACCTGATCTCAGAGACAGAGAAAGTATCTGGATCCAATTTGCTTATTGGTATTTTCAGATAACAAATTACTGTAGAAATAAAGTCCATATTACTGTTCAATAGAAAAAGACCATCCCTGTCCCTGAATTCAAGGAGCACTGTGTACTTGAAATGGAAAAGATGTGTAGAGGGAAAACCATATTTATATATAAGAAAATATGAGCTGTTCAGATTCCTTACTGAATTTACGAGTTACTGTCAAGAAATCCCTGTTATTCTTCATCTTAATTCCTAACTTCATTTCACTGTGATGTAGTGAAAACATGGAGGCACTTAAAATCAAAACACATAATTGGAAGCCATATTTAGTGAAAAACATTTTAATGCAATCTCTACAAAGATTTATAGGTTCATATATATATATATGAAGAGACTCAAAAAGTTTTTTGCCTTTTCCAATCTTATCTGGCTTTATGAAAATATTACTTCTTTCCATCTCACATTTCCAGTGATGTAAATATTGGCATAAATTTGAAACTAAATTAAATTGTTACATTTGTTTTTATTTAGAAACCTATCAAAGTTTGACTAAAGATCTACAAGACCATCAACAAATGAACAAAAACAAACAATCCAAGACTTTGCTTGTTTGATTTTAGTTTACTTTTGTTAAATGCTATTTCAATGACAGAAAACAACACAATTTTATTGTATTAGTATTTTATTTTTAGTATTTAAAACTTACATGCTTTTTTAATGCTAGACAACAAACAAACAAACAAAAAACCTCAAATAAATAATTAACAATTGCATACACATATACATACCTTGTTTTATTTTCCTGTCATATACCTGTGGAAGGAAATGGAGAATCTCTATCAACTGATGTTACATTTTCATTGACTTAAATTTGGCAAACTTTATAATTTTTTTCCAATACTGGAAATTATTTAGCAAAGTGGGTCTTGGAGCAGACAAAATAATTTAGATAAAAGCAGCAAAGGTGAAATTCACTGCTTGCAGAAGGTCTGCTGAGGGCCTGTGAAGAACTCACTTCCCACCTGTGCCTCATTTTCAAAGTTTCAAAGATTTTATGCTGACTCCTGGGAATAATACTTTGTACTGAAGACAACATAAGACATAATGGACAACACAAAAGAATTTGTTGGGACTGAAAGGGTAAAACTTTCTGGTATGATCACATTTTCTGTGGTTTTTGTTTTCTTTTTGATACAGAGTAATTTGGATATTATATTTACTAGCAATACTAAGTATTACTTTGATACATAAATTCTATCACAAATTAATTCTTTTTTAAGCTTGTGAAGAACACCACCACGAGCTTATAAAGTATATCTCTACAGAGAGAAAAGCATTACATTCGCCCATACATCATTTAGTGTTTATCGTATAGAGTTTTAGTGAAATATTTAATTTCACTTTATTGCTTATTTTCTTTCATTTAAGCAGGAAGTTTGTTCCCCAGACTGGTTTGGTCTTGTTGATTTTCTTTCTAATGTTTCAGGGATGCATTTATGACTCAATTTCTCAATGATTTCTTTCCATGGATCTGTATCCCACTGAGAGTTCTCATTACACAGGAAGCTTTCTCATTGTGTTGAAATGGTCCAATTTTAAGCTCTGATAGAGAATGTGACATAGTTGTTCAAACAGAGATGCTTAACGTTATTTGATATACCACAGTGTTTCCAAGAGATATAAATAAGGCTGTAATTTATGACACTTCTTGGTTAGACAGAGGCCAGGGAGGATGGCAAAGGGCAGGCTGTAAGTAAAGATTGTAATGAAATAACATTCATGAATAACATTTCTTAACAATGTTGAAATACAGATCTGTGGAACTAATGCTTGTTAACTAAACTAATGCTTAATAATAATATCAGGAGGTAAATTTTAACATGTTGGAGTCTAACAGAGCAGACTATATTTGCATCGTAAGAAATCTAAGTGTATTTCTAAGACTGAAAACCAGATTCGTATTCCAGCTTCAAAACAAGGACCTGTAAAGCTCAGAATATCCGTCACAGGAAAAATTGTTCAGTTTGTTTACTTTAAACAAAATCAAGGTCAAATTGATTCATTGGTATATTAATGACAAGTACTTAATGAACAACTGGTGAACTATGATTTCCAAGTCAATAACAATAATAGTGAAGACAAACCACAATACTAAGCACAAAACATATTTCTAAATACCCTGCTGTAGCTAAGCCCTCTCTTTCTCACACTCCCCACCTACCCATACCAACACACAGACGCACCCTCATATGCTCACACAGATACATGTCATGCACATCACTAGCTCCCTGCTCCCTGGGAATTTGGGGCTTCCCTCTGCGCACACACACCCTCTGTTTCTGTGGGACATGGACATGCTCTGGCTTTGACTGCACCCCCGCTGCTCCCAAAATTCGACTGATCCACACACTGCTCAGAAAACAGCTGGTAGGCTCATGCTGATACATTCAAGGCATGGTCCCTACAATGTTACCCTTCATACTGCAGCACATGATGTAAGATTCCTTGTCAACATGCAGGTGCTTATACCACCTCATTCCAAGGTCATTCTATAGGCAATTTTGCCAAATATTAGCCTTGTGATCATCTGCAAAGGTGACCTCAATTCATTAAAATACATGTGAATGTCCTGGTTTCAGTTGAGATATAGTTAATTTTCTTCATAGAGGCTGGTATGGTGCCATGTTTTGTATTTAGGATTATAATAATGTTGATAACGTAGGGATATTTTAGATTTTGCTGAGCAGTTATTATACTGAGTCAAGTATTTTTCAACTTCTCATTTTGGCCTGCCAGGAAGGAGGGTGCACTAAAAGTTGGGAAAGGGCAGAAGAAAGAGAGCTCAGCCAAACTGACCAAATGGATATCCCATGCTATCTGATGACATGTTCTGCAATAAAACTGGGGGTAGATGGCCATAGAGGGATGGCATTGGTTTGGAACTGGCTCGGCATTGCTCTGTGGGTAGCAGGAACTGTATTGTGCATCATTTGTTTATTCCATTTTTATTATATAGGTTGCCATGAAAGTAATACCTCCAATTTATTTACATGGTAACTATAACAGATTAAAAGAGCAGAATAACACTGTTCAATAGAGCAAATTCTCAGCTACAAAACAGTATTTTTCAACATGGTCACCACCATTAGCTGTGCTTTTTTGTCAGTGACGAACTAAAGCCAGCATGCTGTGCTCTTAAATATCTGCATGACCATTCAGCATGTGGTTTGTATTTCTAATAACCGTGATCACAGCTGAAATGCACCACCCACTGCCTCACTGTGCTCACATCCACTCTTTGGTCTCCATAAATGTTCAGTAAGAGTCAATGAGTGTCAATGGGTACCATTTTTTCCACACGGAGGAATTCACTTACACCACCCCTTTGCTTCATAAGCACTTTCATGTCAGACTCCGCTTTGTCAGTCTGCCCCCCTGCTGCCATCTGTTGCACAGCAACAAAATGTAACTATTTCTGGGAAGGTTCAGCCTCTACTGCCATATTACCAACATCTGCCTCTGAAATTGTGGGCCAACATAATAAAATAAGAGGCATTACTTTTGTACCAGGCCTTGTCTTGTCATCATAATTATTGTAAAAGAAATAAAATTCTAAAGAATTTATAATAACAGATAATAATTATGAAATGTAGTACTAATAAAATATTTAAGTAAATAAGCTCTATGTAAGAATTTAACGAGTTTTATGATTCTTTCTTCCATCCCACTGGGAGGGAGAAGTGAATGAATGTCTACGTGGTGCTTAACTGCCTGACAGATTAAACCACAACATTAATTACATCTTTTGCTTCTGATGAAAGAGAAGCCAAAATAATAACTTGTGGAAACAACTAGGTCTTTTATTCAAAATATTTATTTATGAATTTTGACAAAACCTAACAATTATTTAGACAAAAATGTGGCTTTGTCAAAAAGCAATCTGATATTTTTAACTCTCTCAGTCACACCGATATTATTATAAAAGGAAACAACAACAACAACAAAAAAATGTGAAGACCATTGCATCCTGTTTTCAACAGAATTAAGTGAAGACAATTTGATAGATTCTGTTAGTTCACAACAGCTGAGGATTTGATTTTCTGCCTGTCAAAAGGCCAGGTAAAATGGTAAAGACCATGCTGTATGGTTATGAAATTTGAAAAGTCCTCATTGTTCATGGTAGATAATTAACTAAAAGCTCAGCATAAGAGTGTAAAATAGGAGAATTAAGTAATGTTTATTAATAAGTCACTAAATACCAAGTAAGAAGGAAGAAATATGTAATAATTTGCACTAAGTACACTTCTTAGGAGAAGGAAGAAAGTGATTATTCTCCTGAAGGATTTCCCTCACAAATATTTGCTAGCTGTGAAGCCTCACATCATATCCAGTTTAGTCTTTCAGTATATGAAAGACATTGATATGTTGGTGCAAGTTTCTTTGAGGGCTACTAACATGATTGTTAGGTTGGATCAACTGATATACAGCAAAAGATTAAGAGAGCTGGAGTTGTTCAGGTTTAAGGTGAGAAGACCTANAAATAAAAAATAAGGAAAATCTTAGCGGAAAGAAAAGTGTAATTATGAACATAAAAAATGAGATTGCTAAAGTTTACCTAATACCAGGATCAGAAGTTGAAAGATGGTTCATCATGGAAAAGAGGTGAATTTTAAAAAAATTCCATATTTGCAATTGAATATGCAAGTCAGATAATACTTTGTTTTCTTTGGCTTGTCATTTCTCTGTTTTATCAGATCCTTATTTGATGGGTGACTTAGGCAGACTATGCTACTATTTTCAATCCGTTTTTGTTCAGCTGATACTCAGCATGCACAATGAAGGTTTATTAAGAATAAAAAAACATTGGGTTTTTTGCGCCTTCTGCTTTTTTTCTATCTATGTGAGAGGCCAAGAAAAGCTATCAGCTAATGAAAGAAGAGTGTTTGACCCTTTGCACCAGGAACAAAATAAGATTTTCTTCCTATTTGGACAGATCATCTCTCACAACTCTTTTCTTCTCTCACAGCTATACAAATTGAGTTGCTTAAATCTGAAATTATAACGCACTTTTTAGAATTATGAACTCCACTTTTGGGAATAGCAGTATACTTTTGTTTCTAAAAGATACACATATAAAAAAAAATCCAAGTTTTTTTTGTAGAGAACAGTTTAAGTGAAAACAAATAAGGAATTATTTCTCATTCAGCTCAGCTGATAACATAGCTCCCTGCTGCCCTTTTTGATTCTGTGAAGCTCAGCACCTGCAGGAGCTAGAAACAAAATAATTATCCATGTATGGGCGAGCCTTTAAGGGTTCATGGAGCTCTCATACCTACACATACCTGTCTACAATTTGAATTTTTCTCTCAGACATTTTGCTTATCTTATAATGTTTCATGTTGACTTCAGGATTTCTTTGTGTACTTTTCTTCTTACTGGCCTGTAGAAAATTGCATATCTAGTATTCCCTTAAGCTTCTCCCTGAATCCACATTTTCCTCCTCTTAGATCATGCAGACAATAATAACAACATGCTGCTTCATTAGGACTGAGCCAATTCCTGTGTAGTTCTTCATATGCTTTATGCAGTAAACAACAGCCATAGTTACAAACCTCCACATAGCTGTTTATTCATAATAAGAATGTATATGTTTCCAGACTGAATGAGGTCCATTACCAATAGAGAACATAAGAGATACTTCTAGCTAACAGGGCTTTGTTGTTGTTGTTGTTGTTGCTGATGCTTTGTTTTTGTTTTGTTTTGTTTTGTTTTTTTTAAACCACATTTTACCCCTGCTAACTCAAATCTGAATGATAATAGCATCTATCTGCAACATCCAGTTGCACTTGCTGAGGAGGAAGCACTGTGCCAGCTGCAGCACACTGTTGGCAGAATCTGAGATTCCTGGTTTACAGAAATTGTAATTGGTTACATAAAAATGTAGTAGTGATGAGCCTACAGACAGAAGAAGATAATACTGGTTGCACTCTTTCAAAACAAACAATTTTTATGTCAGTCCTCCAATAGATTTCTTTTATTTGAAAAATAACAAATGGAAAGAGGAGGAAGCTGAAGAGGACACAGAGATTCCGGTAGGCAGCAAAAGAAAAGTGATTGCCAAATCGCCTTCATTAACATAATATACAGAAGAATAGATAGATGCAATGATTTTTTTAAATACTGACTCTGACATTGTGAAGTGAGTAACAGTTACCATCTCAGCTGACAGCTGCTGCCAAATGCATATGTAACAATTTTTGAGATTCCATGATGCCTACAATAGACAGCAATTTTGTGGGTGCTGGAGAAAGCACCAAGGAATTTCAAATAAAAACCTTTCTATTTTTTTCACAAAGCATTTCTGCTTATTATGACAGACATAGTAACACAGTCAAAAGATTGATCAAAGAAGTGATGGCTGCATATTTATAAGGTCCGTAGCTCCTGTTTCCCAGTGGATTTTGTGTCGTTTCAGTCAGAAAATTGCCTCGAGACAAATGCAATAGTAAATTGGAGAAATCATTTTCTGCCTTTTCTTTCTCTGGAATGAGCCTGAATCAGTAGGAATAGTGAGAAGATAGAGGTCATCATGAAATACTAACTTTAGTAGCATTAAATTATATTGATTGTTCCATGATAAAGCAGTCTTGACAGGAAAACAAATTTGAAAAACTCAGTGCCCCTATAACCTAAAAAAAGATTTTTTTTTCTTTGAAGTTAATGAAAAAAACATTTATGTCATCTATATGTTAAGATTTGTGAACGATGAACACAATTCTGAAAGAATACGTGAATTGTATACATTTACATTATATGAAGTCATTAAAGCAAGATCCAAAAATTAATTGCTTTTCTCAATGCAAAGTCTCCAAAATCTACATTGTAGATTTTACCTAGAATTTTTTTTATATTTGACAGGGAATGCTCATTAATCATTTTCTATTATTGTCTTTAATTAAGACAGTCCGGAAAAATAACACGAGGAATATAAACAATGTACTTTTGTCACTAGTGAGAAAGACTAGATTCCTGACTTAGGCAGATGAAATAAATAGTGTGATGCTTTACACTGTCATCAAGGGTAGGTGTTTATCAAGGAAATTCAGCTTTTCTTTAACCTGAAAAAACCTGAAGTGTTCACATAGTGCTCTCATCATCTAATTACTTCTAACAAGGTACCTTCTTATCCTGTTAAATACAAGTCTTTTTGTCTTTTGATTCTATTCATAATCTATAGAATGACATTAAGCTTCACTAAAACTTACTGGTGACAATATTCACCTCAGAAGGAGTAAGAGAAGTTTTTGTTGCCTGCAAGAAGAAATAGACTGTGGATAAAAATTAAATTAAATTAAATTAAATTAGATAAAATAAAAAAAAAATCTTGAAAATTAGTTATTGGAATATCCTTTCCACACCTATATGAGAAGACAGTCTCCTTATTATGCAGCTTCTGACCTCATGACTCATGTACTGTGGTGTTAATTATAGCGTAATTAAGAAAGATGTCCTAACTGAGAACCACTGATACCTTTGAGATTTTTTTTTTCTGAAAACTGAGGGAGGAATCCAAGAGTTCTACATACTGTATGTGTTTGATTTGCTACCTATAATATTAAAACTCATTGAAAAGGAAATTGAAAACACTGTATCTGTCCCATCAAATGACTATTTCTTAGTTTCTAATTTTATCTTCTAGCTTTTCTTACAGGAACAATACTGAGGAAATGCCAAAATGCAGAATTTATTGTACTTGAGCTTCACTATTTCAAATCCAACTTTTTCAAGCACATATTAAAAATTGGAAAGTGCCTTTGCAAAAATCACCTACATTCAAATGCAGATCAGTTCACCAGACCATGATCTGTGGATTGTTTACACATAAATCCTCCACTGGCTCCACTGAGATTACTTTTTCAAAGCACAAACTTACTACTCAATAATAAAGTATTGTTCACAGTGAATGAAAGGTTCAGAATACTTTTTGTGACGATGTTCTTTGGTGTCTGTCTGCCTTTATAATAAGAATGGAATACGATGAAACTGAAAAAAATCAATTAAAATTTAATCTTCTGTTCCACATATATTAGTCTTATTAGATTCTGGATATGTGACCTGTACTTCTCAGTTACTTCAAAGTGGTTTTTTTTTTTTTGTGTGTGTGTATGTCATAGTATAGTACTCTAGAGATCCAGAAAGTCCCATTTTACACATCATTTGTACCTTGATAAGCAGTTAATTTATCAAGTTAGAATAGTTAGAAGGCATTGGGAAGTTTCAAATAAAATAAAATAAAATAAAACAAAGATGTATTTCAGCGTTTATGTATCAAAGTTTGGTAATATGCAGGGAAAAGTATAATTGTAGACTAGAAAGACAGTGGCACATCCCTGTCAGACATGATTTTTTTTTGCTGTAAAAAAAAAGGAATAAAGTTGTTGAAGAGGAGATTAATTCTTCTTCTCAGCTACACTCAAGCATCAGTTTAATTGCAATAGTTAAGCATTTAGCTGACACAGGGCCTAAGTACCTGGCCTTTCGGAATACATAGCAGTGGAGGACTGGTAGGCAAGGGAGATCTCAGTGAGTGCTCAGTGAGTGTTTAATACCTTTATGATGTCTCATTTCTGCAGTTACAACTATATGCTAATAGTTTGTAATATTATTGTTCACGAATACCACACTGATTTAAGAAAAAAAAAAAAAAGTAAAATGTATCATTAGCAATTTAGTTAGGTCTTGATTATCTTCTTTGTTTTTCCACAAGAGGCAGGCTACTGACTTTTCTGTTCATGCTGTTGCCAAAGCTTTTCTCTCCAGAGAAAGTATCGATTACACAGGAGTATTTGGGAAATTTTTCAGCTTTAAAGCCTCATTTGTACTATTTTCTGGGAAGACAGCCTGCACAAATATAAAGAAATGCCTTGTCCTCTTGAACATAGATCTATGTTGTCTTATTGTTAATAATAAGATTTGAAAATTATTCATATAATCCCGATTTTATGATTTTTTTAAATGGATGATCATGATGATATATCACTATTTTTCACAGCCTATGGCTCTAAAAAAAAATCTTTGCCATTTTGTGGAATGATATCATTTTTAAATTTCTTCTTTGATGGGATGAATTTTAGTATAAACAAACAAAGAAATATGCAACTCATGACCAAAGACTATCTACATGTAAAGCTCCTGTAAGTCCTGTCCACTATTAAAGTTTTACAGCAGTGATATCTAGAGAACATTCATTTGATTTGCTTGAATGAAAGAATTATATGAATTTAACTTCATAGGAAAATCTTCATTGTATTAATAAATTTGCAGTGATTGGTTTTAAAACTGTGATAATTTTTCAGACCAGAGTTATTAGTCAAAAGTTTTCTTGCAAATAGCTCATACTTATAGGGGAAAAAAACAAGTCTGTAGTATGATTAGCAAGAACATTCACACATTTCTGTAAACACGTGAGAAACTGGCAGCAGAGGGGTAAACCTATTTGGGCAGCTGAACTGTGGAAAGACATTGCTGCCCGAATAAAGGATATGGTCGTAAAGGTGAGCCATGTAGATGCTCATGTGCCCAAGAGTCGAGGTACTGAAGAACAACAAAACAACCATCAGGTAGATCAAGCTGCCAAAACTGAGGTGGCTCAAATAGACTTGACTGGCAGAACAAGGGTGAATTATTTCTAGCTCGGTGGGCCCATGAGACCTCGGGCCATCAAGGAAGGGATGCAACATATAAGTGGGCTAGAGACTGAGGGGTGGACTTAACTATGGACACTATTGCACAAGTTATTCATGACTGTGACATATGCGCCGCAATTAAACAAACCAAGAGGATGAAACCTCTCTGGGGGGAAGGGCGATGGCAGAAGTATAAATATGGGGAGGCGTGGCAGGTTGATTATATCACCTTGCCATGATCTCACAATGGTAAGCATTACATGCTTACCATGGTGGAAGCAACCACTGGGTGGCTTGAAACATACGCAGTACCCCATGCTACCACCCGAAACACCATACTGGGTCTGGAGAAACAAGTCCTGTGGCGACATGGCACTCCAGAAAGAATTGAGTCAGATAATGGGACTCATTTCAAAAATTCTCTTGTAAACACTTGGGCCAAAGATGATGGCATTGAGTGGATTTATCATATCCCCTATCATGCCTCTGGTAAAATTGAACGATACAATGGGTTGCTAAAAACTATGCTGAAAGCAATGGGTGGTGGAACATTTAAGCACTGGGAGAAGAATTTGGCTGAAGCCACCTGGCTGGTCAATACCAGAGGATCTATCAATCATGATGGTCCTACCCAATCCAGCTCCCTACATACTGTAGAGGGAGATAAAGTCCCTGTAGTACATGTAAAGAGCATGTTGGGAAAAGCGGTCTGGGTCCTTCCAGCGTCTGGAAAGGGCAAACCTCTTCATGGAACTGTTTTTGCCAGGGACCTGGGTCCACTTGATGGGTGATGCAGAAAAATGGGGATGTTCAATGTGTACCACAAGGGAATTTGATGTTAGGGGAGTGCAGTCAGTAATTCCATGTATATATATGTATATGGGCATGTATGTGTAATGCATTTTAATTGTTTGTTTATATATAGAGAGAGCGTAATGTAGTGATGTAGAATAAGGGGTGGAATGTCATGGTTTTATGATTTTTGGTTTTCAGTATTCCACATCATAACATCATGTAGTGCACTGGGAGGTAAAGTGTTAATACTCTACTTCTGGGTACCTGTCCCTGTACCTCACGGAGGTCATGGGATCTCCCCCCCCNAAAAACTACAAAGCAAAACAGTGTTCTCACATAACACCTAGCAAATCAAGGGAATATGTTTATTTTTACTCAACATCGAACTGTTGTGAGACTAAATAAATATTAAAGAGCAAGGCCTGCTTGGCTTATAGAGAAACTCAGGATACAAATAAGAATGAACACTAAGCTAGAAAGATAAAACAAAAATTGTCTTGGGCCACATATAAAATACATAATATAGTTAATGTAGACAAGCTGGCTTTTTTTTAAAAAAAAAAGAAAAGAAAAAAAAAAGGAAAAAAAAAACCCTAGTTGGTTGGGCAGTTCTGATAGACACTGGACAGGTTAGTTAATTTTCTGCATCATTCTGGAATCTTTTGAAGACAAAAAGAAAAATTACGAGAGATAAATAAGCTGTTAGCTTAGTTACTACCTGGGTAATTTCATTTGCTTTTCCTAGGATTAGAAAAAGACCACCCACTATGCCAAAAACAACCAAAAATGAAACATTTAAGAAAAGATTTCTCATACTGTAATTGTGATGGAATTGTAATACAGAAATCATGAGAAACATTTCATTGATAGATTGTCACTATATTCAGCTGTAAAAACATGCAAAAAGGAAAAAGAGAATTTGTGTGATAGTAGTCACAATGACATACAGAAATACATGGCTCGCTTTTCAATCAAACCTTGCTGCAATAGATGTGAATATTTTTCTTTTTCCAAATGAAATCAAATGTATTGCCTGACATTCCAATTAAGTGTATTTCAGATTATTTTCCTTTCTAACATACGTGCCTCTGTCTTGTTTGAGATTCTAGCTCCTTTGCGTTTTTTTCAGCAGTACCAAACTGAAACAGTTGACATTTCTATTATAGGGAATAAGCTCATTTCCTATTAGTATTAAATACACACAGAATACATTGAACTTTTGCCATAGCTACACCTAATGAGCTTGCTTTTTTTCTATTTTCTATAATACACGAATGAGTGAGAACTTGACAGTTTGCTTCTCATTAAGATGCAAAAATAAGAGGAATAAAGGAATAAAAAGATTAAAAATGTAGCTTTCTCTGCTTGAAAGCATGGAGAGAATGTTTAGTTATTATGTTACTAACCTGTTTTGGGAATGTCTATGCTACAAATAAGAGAAGGCTAGAAAGTAAGCAGCAGTAGTATTTCTACTATTAGTTTTCTCCCTGGCTCTCCCCATATCTAGCTGTTTACAAGATAAACTCCAGATAAAATTTGGGTGGCTACCTTATTGAAGGTTCTTCCCACAGTCCCCATTCTGACTTCCCACAGAGTGAGAATGGATAAAAACTGCTGTAATTTTAGGTATCCTTTACCTACAAAGTCCTCCAAATCTGCCATTCCAGGATTTTCACCTGTAAATGTCTTCACATTTCATCCAAAGCATGGAATGAACTCATCAGAGTTATAAAATACACTGGCCCACTGAAGGAATAGTATAATATCTTCAGTGTTTGCTACACTTTGAACAGAAATATTATGTCTGTGTAACGTTTCCTGAGATCAAACAGAAGGATAGCTTTCTCTCGAAGGAGAAACTCCCAAGCATTGAGAACATTACCAAGCTATGCCACCTGGTCTTGGAGTCAGAGATGGATATAAAAATACTTTTTATACACTTTATACACTTTTTATACACTTTATTTACCAACGTATACATAATTGTTGTCTTCATAAATTAATTCAAATAATTGTGTTATGATCTTAAAGCATCATCTTATAAAGAGTAAAAAAAAAACCAAACAACAGGGTTTAAAAGTCCTAGACTTCTTTCTTTATTATCTGTCAAAATCAGATTCTTTTATTTAGAACTTCTCAGTTGTCAAGGAAACAGATTCAAATCTGTGCAAAATTTTAGTTAAGAAAAGTCTGACAGGAGAGAAACTGAAAAACCAGAACTACAAGCTTATATTCTTAGTATTCAACTTCACAGACACATCTGATTCCCAGACTGGAATGAGCTTCTGTCCCTTGGGAACCTATATTCTAGGTAGCGGCTGAATACATCATGACAGCTTGAAATCTGCTTGTCTTTGTGAGATAGGTGACCAGTGAGCAAATTCAATAGAAGTGAAAACAATATAGTAAAGCTATATAGAAAAACCCACAAACTTTTATATGAGGAATCTAGTCTTGGCACTAGATGTCAGGAGGAAGTTTTTGGATGTCAGGGAGAAGTTCTTTCAGAGAGCGTGGTGAGGTACTGGGACAGATTGCCCAGAGAATACTCCATCCCTGGAGGTGTTCAAGTCCAGGTTGGATGGGGCCCTGGGCAACCTGGTCTAGTAGCAGATCTGGAGGTTGGTGGCCCTGCCTGTGACAAGGGGTTGGAACATGATGATCCTTGGGGTCCTTTCCAACCCAAGCCATTCTATGATTCTATGGTTTAATGATTCTGTGACTGGCATTGCTATAATCCTAAAGCTTAATAATACAAATTAATTGCAGCATTCCATGTCCACCTATATTTACATAATTTTTTCTACACTGTACATTATTGATAAATTAGATTAAGGTTAAAGCTTAGATCCTAACAGATACCTAGGTGCCAAGAGGATAAATTTAAACTACATTTAATAATCCATGTTCAGATTTCAGATTAACTTCTAAGACACTTAATTTTAAACCTTGTGTGTAGCTGAAAAGTCAGATGGAGTTTTGACCTACTCTGAGCTGCTTTCCAGCCCACATTCAGTTGTTTCTAGAAAACAGTTTTCTATATCAATTCTTGGAAAAGACAAACCTCCAAGCATGATAGAACTTCATCAGAAATACTTGCTACATTGCAGGGAAAAGTCAGTATTTTAAATCACAGAATCAAGCAGTGATTAAGGTGAGAAGGGACCTACTGAGACCAGGTGTTTCAATTCCCCTACTCAAAGTGGGTTCTGATGGAACAGATTAATCAGGACCATGTCCAGTTAGGCCACCCATCTTAATGTCTTTAATGAGTTCATCTGCGCTAGTGAGCACTAGGTCCAGTAACATTTCACCTCTGGTTGGTTTGTCTAATATCTGGACTGGGAAGATGTGCTCAATGCACTCCAAGAGGCTCCTTGGTTGCTTACAGCCTGTTCTTTTGCTTTCCCAAAAAACATCCAGGTGTTTGATATCCCAGGATGAGAGCCTGCAAGCATGATGCTTCTTCATTTAGTTAAGACAATAAATAGAAGAAAGAACACTTGAGGTTTTTTTTTTATTTTTTATGTTGTAATATCATTTATTTCATCTCAGGGAGCATGGACTGATCTAACAAAAGAAGAAAATATATGAATAGCATGGACTCCCCATCTGGAAAAGAATTGTTAATGTTTTCTATATCTCTCTGCTGTTTAGGTAATTAAATTGTAAAAAGAAAAAAAAAAAAAGAAGAAAGAAGAAAACAAGAATGTAAGCAATTTTTAAAATCAGTCAAAAAAGACAGAAAACAATGTGCCCTCTATTATAAAAATCTATATTAAAAAGAATCAGAGAATCAGAGAATGGCTTGGGTTGGTACGGACCTCAAAGATCAACTAGCTCCACTGATTTCCCTCTCAGATTACTTATTTATACTGAAAATATAGACCCAACCATACAAAACTGGGACACGCTTGCTGTATCATGGGACATAGAGTACAGTCAAAGAGTCAGAAAAATTCATAAAATCTGTAGTAAACAACCAGACACCTAGATAGCTCTATCAAATCTTAGCAGTGACATTTTAGAAAAGAAGCTGATTTTCTTCTTTCTTTTTTATGTTTAATATTTTAGTTGAGAAAGCAAAAACGTTGTATTTCCTTCAACAATTCTATTACTGTAGCTCTCCTTCAGTTTTGGACCCTCTAATGAACTGAAAACATTTCCTCTGGCTACCTGAAGTATATGAAATATATATGCTACATTATGTTCATGGAAGGTAGGGATAACTCTTCAAAAATTGAAGGCACTGACAGTGTTCTGTTGGCAATGCTACTGAAACTGCAGTCCCCTGACAGTTCACTCAGCCAAAAAACAAACAAACAAACAAACAAACAAAAAAACTATGGTTGTCTAAAAGAAAAAGAGATTCAGGACTATATGCAAAAAAAAAAAAAAAAGTAAAGCAGGAAAATTAAAAAAAAATGCCGGANTTTGGCTGGTGAGTATGCAGGCCTGTTGGTTTTCAGGTGCTCTGAAAACTCTCTCTCTCTCTCCTATTTTGATTTATTAGTCTCAATTTCAATTAGATTGTATTATATCATAGTTAGTAAAATAAGTTTTCATCCTTGGATCATTGCTGCTGCTTTTTTTTCTTTTCCCTTTCCCTTCCCATTTTCAGGGGAGGTTTGGGGGGCCCAAGGCCCAAGGGCGTACTGCCCCTGTCACGGGCATAGATTGGTCTGGATAACCCCGTGACAGATAAGAATTTATTTCCTCAAAATTTTCTTTTGGATACATTTTCACAATGTTAGTTTTTCTCATATTTTCCTTAGAGTCAAACTAGAAATGCCCAGAAAGCTTATTATCATTTTGATAAGTATTAAAAGATACACAAATATTCAAAAATGAAATAGTCACATACTGAAGTTAGTGTATCAGTCCCATGTAAGATATTGCTCAGTCTGTCATTGGCTGTAATTAAAATATTAAAATATGCAAACACAATAGATGGTAACACTTTCTGTCATGGAATAGAAAAGCTAGAACGATTTTTGGAAGCACAGAGCATGAATGCTTCGTAATGGAAATAAATTATTGTTATTATATTTACCTAAGACAGTCTGAAGAATTCTGGCTTTGTTGTTGATAGAGAAATCACTCTCAGAAACGCAGCAATAAAAGAAAGAGAGAGAATACAGTAAATGGAGATGATTTAGGGATTCAATCCAATTTTTAAACAAAATATTAGACAGTCATTAATAAATGTTCCACAGATACGCATACATCATTTTCATACATTCTTCTCTTCCCCAACTACAAATAAATACAGAGTTATAGATATATAACAGGGAATTACTTTTATAAGAGCATTTCCCTGTAGCTAGTGCGATTTCCCAGAGGTTTGTACTGAGTCCAACCTTGTTTAACAGCTTAATCATTGACACTGATGAAGGAATAGAGCATACTCTCAGAGAGTTTGCTGATGATACAAAGCTGGGAGGAGTGGCTGACAAACCAGTATTCTGTGCTCCCATTCAGTGAGACCTGGTCAGGCTGGAGAGTTTGGCAGAGAAGAACCTTATGAGGTTCAACAAGGGCAAGTGTAGAGTCCTACTCCTGGGGAGAAGTAATCACACACATCAGGTTAGGGGTTGACATGCTGGAAAGGAGCTCTGCAGAGCTTAGGTTGACTGTAAGGCAGCAGTGCGCCTTTGTGGTCAAGAAGGCCAATGTTATCCTTCAGGGCATTAAAAAGAGCATGGCCAGCAGGTTGAGGAAGATGATCCTTCCCCTCTATTCTGCCCTGGTGAGGCCACATCTGGAGTACTGTGGCCAGTTCTGGGCTCCCCAGTTCAAGAATCATAGGAACTTTTAGAGAGAGTCCAGTGGAGGGTCACAGAGATGATTAGGAGCCTAGAGCATTTCTCTTAAGAGGAAAGGCTGAGAGACCTGGGATGGTTCAACCTGGAAAAGGGAAGACTAAAAGCTGTTCTTATAAACACACATATCTGAAGGGCAGGTATCAAGTTGATGGGGTTGGACTCTTTTTGGTGGTGTTTAGCAACAGAACAATGGGCAACGGACACAGATTGGAACACAGAAACTTCCATATGAACATGATGAAAAAATTATTTATTCTGAAGGTTACAGAACAATGGAACAGGCTGCCCAGAGAGGTTGAGGAGTCTTCTTATCTGGAGATACTTAAACCTGCCACAACACTTTCCTGTGCAACCTACTGTGGGGAACCTGCTTTAGCTGGAGGATTGGTCTAGATGATCTCTAGAGTTTCTGTCCAGCTCCTAAGATTCACAGAATCACAGAATCACAGAATGGCCTGGGTTTGAAGGGACCTCAAGATCATGAATCTCCAACCCCCCTGCCAGGCAGGGCCACCAACTTCCCCATTTAATACTAGACCAGGTTGCCCAGGGCCCCATCCAATCTAGCCTTGAACACCTCCAGGGACGGGGCATCCACAATCTCTCTGGGCAGCCTGTTCCAGCACCTAAGATTCTTTGATTTATAAGATTAACAAATAAATAGTTTCAAAACATAAAATCATACTTTGCTATATTTAATGATAACTTCTTGCAAATTCTCTGGTTGTATAAAATATTCATCATCACGTCATACAGAAAATGGTTAGTCTTTAACAAACATCCTGCACATACAGTGTACAATAATAACCATACATTTTTAATGGCTGTGGTCTTTGCCTGTTCTGCAAGGGATCAGTCAGGCTCAAAAGTTCTTTGAATGCCTTTTCCACGAGTAGATATTTGGGACTAGTTGAAAAATGACAAGGAGATTTCAGGATTTTATGTTTAAATACCATTTTAGATTCTCTCCTGTTTTATTTAACAGCAGGAAGACATTATTATTCTGAAATATTTGTCGCTTGTGGCAATACCATGACCCATATTGAAGAGAAGGAATATATTTATTAAACTAGCGAACAAACAAATAAGCAAACAAAAAAGTAACATCAAACCTTTTATTACTAAATATATTTAATTGGTCTAGAAAATAATAGTACGATAGATACACGTTTAGGATTGTCTGTAGCCTTGCTAATTTTCTTTCTTGCTCTATTTTTTAAGTTTTTTTGCTCAATTTTTAAGTTATTGAAAAGAATTACAGCCAAGAAGGAATTTTGTATTAAGAACTGGAAACTTGCTGGTGTCTAGGAGAGTCTGTAAGAATACAAGAAATACCCTACTAAGTCAAATCAACGTTGTCTCTATCCAATAACTCTTGAAAAGAGACAAGAGATTCTGCACAGACTGAAAAGTTTAGTCAGCATATTTGCTTCAGGATCTCATGAGAATTTTTGTATTAGGACTCTGAGTACTCCTGCTATGATCTTTTTCTGGACTTGTTGTCCATTTATTTTTCTGATCTATATTTTTGACATTTCTGGTACTGCCTCATTCTACAGTACAAAAGACAGTGGAATTATTTTACCTTTCCCAAATTTTGATGCAATTCATAACTTGATTACAATGTTGATTTATCACAAATACTATGCATTTTTTTCCTTAAATATATTTTTAATGTATTCAAATTGAAGCTCATCTGCTATCTTTTTTTTTTTTTTTTCACATTCAGTTTTATGATATCTTTATGAAATTCCTTTTTTTTTTTTTTTTTTTTTCACATTCAGTTTTATGATATCTTTATGAAATTCCTTATCATCAGCATGACATTTAACTATCTAGCAGCTCTTAGTAGTAATTGCAGAGTTGGAGATCTATTTATTTGATCCCTTTCCCTGGTCATTAATGAGCATGTTTTCAATGATTTGTCATGTTTATTTACCCTGTTTTCAAGACCAGATTAGACAAACCATGGCTGTCATGCTCCCAGCATGAATTTGTGCTGGATGACCTCCAAAAGTCCCCTTCAGACAACTTTTCTCTGGTTTTATGAATACAGCCAGGCCCATCATTATTTCAGCACATGTTAAATAGCATAGTACTTTAAATTTGTAGTGTCGTGGTTTTGTAATTTTTGCTATCAGTATTCCACATCATAACATCATGCAAAGCACGGGTAATTAAAGAGTTAATACTCCAGACACCTGGCTCTCAAAAGAGAAGAACTGCATATCCCAGGGCACCTCAAGGTCAGAGAGGAACATACATCACAGAAGTCATGGGACCTGGCTCCTCCTCTTGCTCTCTCTCTCGCTGCCTGGCAGAGGGTGTGCGTGTGCTCCCAGGCCATGTGGCTTCAGTTCAAAAGTAGGCTTTTTGGTTTCGGGAACTCTCTCTCTCTTATCTTATTTGATTTATTAGCCTCAATTTCAATTCAATTGTATTATATTGTGTTATCTTGCATTTCAATATCATAGTTAGTAAAATAAGTTTTCCTCCTTAGATCGTTGCCGCTGTTCTGGTTTTTTTTGTTTTTGTTTTTGTTTTTGTTTTTTTTTCCTGGAGCCCAGCTCCCATCTCCCTACCCCTTTCCCTTTTCCCTTCCCATTTTTGGGGGCCAGGGGACCCACGGGTCTACTGCCCCCCTGTCATGGGCATAGATTGATCTAGATAACTCCGTGACATTTTAGGAAATATAATTATGTTATAGCAAACACTATTTTTAATATTTAATTTTAACAGTCCTATCACAACATTAGACAGTTCTTCCCAGTGCAACAATTTGTTTTCTTAAATGTTAATGTCTAGACTACCTTTCCCTTTTCTAGCTGTTAGCAGCCTGTTGCAGAATGAAAAGGAAAGGAAAGGAATGGAAGGGGAACATAGTAACGAACAAACTCATCATATAAACTTGAAATCAAATGAAGAGTTACTGTGCCAGGATCTTTTGTTTGGTAAAATGTGTAACAGTAAGTGGCTTCTTAAGAATTCATAAGATAGAACAAATAGACTTCCATTCATATTATGTAATTCAAATTTTTAAGCCAAGGGTTTGTTATAAAGTTGATTAATGCTGATACAACTATTCATTTCTTATATATTCACTGCTTTTTCAGAATACAATTGGAATATTACTATCTGTTTACAAAATATGAACAGAATAATATTATTTCTTTATTGAATATAAATCATATATGTGGCAGTAACAATTTGATCAACAAGACTAAGTGTCCTTCTCAGTGTCTTCTTCATTGAGAGGAAAAAAATATTTTGTCTATAAATATGAAGTGGTTTGTTGAGTGTTCTTTTTTTGTTGTTTTTCTTATTTTGTTTTTATGCACAAAATACTTTCTGCTGCAAGCATATTCTTTCACCAGAAGATACCTGTGAATGTATTATGGAAATCTGATAGAAGTGATTGCTACACTTAGTGAGTCATTAATCTACAGGTGTGAGATAACTGGATCAATTATGGTTCACTTTTTTTTTTTTTTTTAATCTATTTTTGTATGTGTGACAAAAATACTACTTTGGAGTATAAAAATAATTTTTAAAGACTGAATGTTTAATCCAAAAACTTATATGTAATTCGATTTTTCAAAGCTGAACACATATCATTATGTTTATTTTTATATAAAAAAATAGAAGAATATTAAAAGAAGGCTTAGTAAGTCACCATGATTAATTCAAGACACAGAAAAATCCAAAATAAACAGTTCATCTGCTCCCATACCATAGCTTTTGCAATCTATGAGATACTTCCTTCAGGTAACAGGAAGAAAACTGTCAGAACAATCTGTAATATGGTGTCAGGAAAAGAAATCCTCAGAAATTTTTTGAACTTAGATATGAGTCTCATTTTGCTGGATATTTACTGTTACAAGACAAATTCAACATTGTCTTCAGCACTGTTGACAAAATGCTATGACCATTTTTTAAGCTATAACTACTACTGAAATGTATGTGACTTCCAAATGGAATTTTAAGTATTTTCAAGTAAGAAATTACATGATTTTTCATGTGAAATAATTTCATATATGTGTAAACAGACTATGTGATTTAGTTTAAACTCTAACAACTAAATGGCTGATCTGTATGAAAAAAAGGACTGTTTACAGAAAAATCTGGACAGAAAAATTATAGATATTTAGACTAGAATAGAGAAGAGGAGGCAAACAAAGATAGAATTCCATAATACTTACCTAGGTTCTGTAATATTATCTACTGACATTTCTCTCTCGATTTACACATAATTATTATGCAAAATCTACTTTAGAAAAGCATACAGTGGTGCTGCATGGATCAACCTACAATGACCAAGTCTGAAATGCAGGAAAAAGTGTGACATGATATCTCATTACCTAGCAATCACAGCAGAGATCTTAGTGGCAAGTTGCAGGCCAGAAAGTAATCTAGTCACTTTTAAGAATTTACAATGTTTAAGTTATGTCATCTTTGGTAAAGTCACCCATTCAAAGACAGATATGTATGTGAAGAACAGAATAACATAGTAAATATTTACCTTAATTAAAATTCTATACATTGCCTTGTTGGATATGAGTAGTCTTACATTATTTGATTTAAAAATTATAAGGTGATTGCTCCTGGTGAAAGCTAACATCTGTCAATTTTGGTCCCTCAAAGTTAGGCTCTAAGCACATCATGACTGAATGTTGCTGACTAGAACATGAAAAGTGGAACAGGAGTACAAAAGCTCAAAAAGATCTCGTAGATCATAAAGGAAACAGCAGCTGTGGTTTGAAACTCTGATATTCAAAATTTAGGTATCAGTCACTGTGTAGGGACATAAATATTCAGTGCACTGGAAATGATAGTGGCAATGTTGGAATATCGCAAAGTTTTAACCAGGTGGGTCCTACGAATACTCACACAGAAACAGAAAGAACACAGTACGCAAATTTGTCAAGACAAATTGAAGTAATAGAGGCTGAAGGTGACAGTCTCTTGGATTGCATTATTACTGGTGACAATACATGATGTCACCACTACAAGGTAGAGTCAAAACTGCAGTGCATGGAGTGGCTGCATGTGAATCACTGAACAGATACTACACATGATCTTAGCCAAAAGGCTGAGAATCAATGTGAATTCCCCATCAAAGAAAAATTTCAAGACACAGCCCTCAGTGGGTAAAGTGATATGTGCTGTCTTTTGGATTAGGAAACAGGTGATACTTTTTGATCTCTTGGAACCCAGACAAACCATCAACTCTGATCACTACATTGCAAAGCTGACAAGCTGAAGGCTTGAACATCTAGAGTCAGGCCAGAGAAGAAGACAACCTTTCTCTTGCAACGCCATAGGCATAATATGCAAAAATGCATAGCTAATGGTGGGGACTGTGTTGAAACACTATATTCTGTAACTGAGAATTTGTTCTATCAAATAGTGTTATTATGTGTCCCGATTTTATAGATATTCTATATCATGACATCATGCGGCAAGTTGTTAGTATTAGAATACAGCACTGGGGATCTACACTTCCTGGGTACTAGATCCCAGCATTCTCAGCTACTCTCACATGGGTTCCAGCTCTCGATGATGAAGATACACTGGTGTCGACAGTTTACGGGCTGGTTCAGCCCGGTTCCATTGACTAGTGGGGTGGAGGGATTTCGCAAAATCCACGCCTCCGGAAAAGGGAAACAGGGAACCACAAAATAATTAAAAACAGTGGAAATGATCTGAGGAGGAACAAACTAACTTACTAAATATGGTATTGAAATGCAAGATGACACACTATAATACAATATAATTAGAACTGAAGCTAATAAATAAAATATAATGAGAGAGAGAGATTGTCTGAAAGCTGGGTAGGCCTCACCATAACACTGAGGTGAGATGTGCAGTCCGGTTGAGCAGCAGGCAGAGAGACTGATGAAGAAGAGCTGGTCAGATGACCTACCAAGGCCTTATATCTCTTCCCCCCGAGCAGAAACGATAACAGCGCAGCGAACAGGCTTCTGGGGAATGTAGTTCTTCTTCTCTTCTAGGACAGCTACCCAGAACACTTTAACTCCCAGTGCACTACATGTTATGATGTGGAATACTGATAACCAAAAATCATAAAACCTTGACAACTGGCAAGAGACAGACTACAATTCCCAGTAGCCTCCAGTACTCCCCATGTCATTATGGGTAAAAGGAATGGACACAGTGACAGGAAACTATGGTCTCTTCCGTTTCCAGGTAGCATGGTGAGCAGCATGGTTGGAAATCCTTTCTCTTCCATTTATTACTTGTAACTCACTTTTATATCATATTACCTTACATTCTTTTACCATTTGTATTAAACTAGTTATCTATCCTTATCTCAATCAGATCGTCTCTATTTCTTCGTCCTGAAAAGTGGGAGAGGGAAGGAAAAGAGGTCAGGAAGGTCCCTGTCATTCACGATAATGTCAACCAAGTTGCAAAATTATGCTTTTTGTATCTATTGTAGTTTCCATGGAAATAAATAGGAGGCATTAGTTTCAGATAGGCCTATGTACATAGGTTTATCTTACAAGAAATGTCTAATTGCTTTCCAGATTTTGACTTCAATTTCCCATTTACTTTGCTTTTGTATTTTTAACCATTCTTAATTTAAAAAGTTTTTATGAATTTTTTCTTAATATATTTTTTCCATTAATCACTTTACTGTCTCCCGTCAATGCCAGAAATCAATCAGACAATGAAAGTACTGCATCAATACCAACAGCCGAGTTCTGCTCTGATAGTTCAAATTTGTACTGTAGTTACAAGCTGAGAAAGACTCCTACAAATAATTCAGCCCACTGGTAATTTAAAACTTACCTATCTGTAAATCAGATTATATTTCTTCTTGTAGTTTGGCATACTCTTTAACACCCTTATACTAAGCAAATAGGAGTTTGAACTTTGCATTGCTTTTGGAAGCCTATCAAAACAAAGTTTTAACTTAGTTTTTTATTAAAGCAATATAACAAATAGTGGCAGTTCAGGGAACATATCGGGAACTGTAATTTAATATTATTAAACTGTATATATATAAAAGTCATTTAGTTCTAAAACCATATGCAGTTCTCTAAAAATAATGAACATTTTGCTCCAAGAGCACTGAAACTTGTGAAATCTGGTTATCTGTGTCCTTACCTCTCTCCTGACAGCAGTAAGCTTGCATTACTGAATACAGATACTATAATATCTCCCCCTGTGATAATTTCAATTTCTTTTGCTTTTTTATTGAGTTACTTTAATGGCCTATAAATAACATACAGGCAAGCAACATTACAGTTCTTTGGCTATTATAAATAAATCACATGCTTTTCACAGCTGAGATGCACAAGGACCAATAATTCAGTCTGAGCTTTGAAATAAATGTACAGTTAAAAATAACCTTTTATACTGCAGTAATGTAGAGCTTTTATAATTCTATATTGAGTTATAAAAAATACAATAAGTGTAATTTTTTTCTTAATATTTTCAGAATATTTAGTGAAGTTAGTATAGCCTCAGTTTAGTGAGACTTCATTAAAGTTTGCATTGCTCTGTAAAAATGACACTGCTGCACAGATACATTTTTGGGTAAGTTTTTTTTTTTTAACACTAGAAAAATAATGGTTCAGTATTCCCTTTTGCTAGTTCATGACCTCCATAGGCTTTAGTTTCTAATAAAAAATAAGTAAAATGTATTGCAAAATCATTCTTCAGTTATTTTTTGTGTGTGTGCAAATGTGTATATGCAAATATATGTATACAGACATATATAAACATGTGAGAACAGTAGTTCTGAAAATACAATATTATATTATAAAAAAGTAAGATTTCAATATATTTTTAGTTTATACATTGTCTGTTTCTGAAAGAAACATACGTCAAACACATAGTACATGATCATATAAACGATAGATGGATATCTCTGCTGCTCTATAAAAAATTTAATTATAGTAGGGAAGCACACAGGAATATCCATACCATGTTATAAAGTAAAAAGAATGCTAATTAAATATTGTACCTTTCCTTTGTGCTGAAATGATACAGAATATTTATTTAATATTAGGCAAGAGAATCTCATGTGTATACAAAAACACTTGATAATATAGGGCCAAACAACAACATAGAGAAAAAATAAGCCAGAAAAAAAAACAAAAACTAAAGAAACAAAAAAGCCTTACATTATAATAGTTGATATCATGAACATGGCTACCATTTCTACAATAAAAATAATAAAAAATTAAAAAAATCTGAATGCCACGGAGCACTTAAACACCAAAAGTACATATATTTCATCTGTGTCCTGTGTGTTCCTCTTCTCTTGTAATGTTTGCAGATTACAAATGTTTTCTGGAGTAGTGGATAAGGTATGTATACTCTTTTTATAAGAAGAAACACACAGAATCTCAGGGATATTGTGGAGCTATGTTTATATCTATGAGAAATTATATTCATATTAATCTTTTTCAAGGTATACGAGTATAAAGCTGAGGATAAACTATTGATAATATCTGCTGAATTATAGGATTTTCCCTAAAATATTTACTGTAATAATTGTATGATTCTGCTAGTGGTAGTATGTACTGCTTAAAGTTTCTAACAGTTGAGTTTGTTTTCTAAGACAGTTCTGCGTAACATAAAGGTGAGGAACTGATGACATTATGGAAATACAACAATGCAAACAGAAAATCAGCTGCCAGAGAATAGAAAAAAAAAGGGGGGGGGATAAAAGTTACAATGTCTGTCTCTGCTTCTTTAGCTATAAAATGTACTATAAAAAGATGCTCTGCTATCAGAGCACTTGCAGTATAATACTGAAACAATAAAGTAAAATAGGAATTAGAAAAGAAAATGAGGAATAAAAATGAGACAAGGAATGAGTGAGATAATCAGTGATTGATAGTGGAAAGTTATCAAAATAGTTAATAATTCTATATTTCACTCATATTAAATAACAAAGAAAATATGGGGAGAAAGGTAACATCATTGATACATTTCAAAAACAAACAAAAAAGCAGACAAAAAAGCAAAACAAACAAACATACAAATACAGGATAAGCCTAAGAATCTTGGGTATAAATGGTTGTGGATTCCTAGCTTCCTGAAATGTAGCTTTTATATGCAGTAATGTGTTGCTACAGTTTCCTGGCTTACTTCTCTAGCAGACAGCAGCAGAGAGAAGTGAAACCTGAGAATGGCCTGTTGTCATGGATTTATGATTTCTGTTATTGGTATTCCACATCATAACATCATGTAGTGCACTGGGAGTTAAAGAGTTAATGCTGGAGTTCCATGGATTGTCAACAGTTCTGTTTTACCTATTTCTGAAAAGAAAAATATCAGCTCCCAGAAGACTTCACTGTTCCATTTCCATTTTCTGTGTAGAGGGAAATATAAAACTATTTGAAGTCATGAGACTGCCCTTCTTTTTCTGCTTGTCTCTGCAATGTGTGCTCCCTAGCCATCTTGCATTAGAGTAAGGCCTTCAGTTTTTGGACACTCTCTCATTTTATTTGATTTATTAGTTTCAATTGAATTACATTTTATCATATTGTGTTATCTCAAATTCTGCTATCATATTTAGTAAACTAGTTTTCTCCCTTAGCTTGTTGCCACTGTTTTGTTTTTAGGCTCATCTCCCTACTTTTTCCCTATGCCCCTTGCCCCTTTTCCAGGGCATGGGTCCATGGGTCCCCCTGCCCCATTAGTCATCTAACCAGCTGAACCAGGCTGGAACAGTGACATCTGCAAAAGAGTTTTAATGGAAAGTGAGAATGTCTTCTGGAATATAACAGTTTATTCTGTACTTTTCTATACTTTTAAGTGATTTATGGTAGTGATAATCATTTGTGTAGAGCCACTGTATATCTTAAGAATATTATGTTGCCAACTTGCCATAGAATCTTTTAGCCTGGCACCATTTATCCTGTTCTTCTTTGTATGAATGTTGTCATAAGTGATAATTATATAGGAAATGAAGACAGAAGGTGGGAATGTAATTTAAACAATTGTCTGTTCAAGGAAAAGTACACAGAAAAAAAGGATAGGCAGTGCATCTCTACTGAATGCAGAAAATTCTCAACAGCTAAACTAAGTGAGGTTAAAACCGCATGGGTAACCTGGCATACTCCATAAGGAGACAAAAAGAAAGCTTTAATGGAAAAACTGTTAACAACTGTTCATATATGACCCTCTGTCCTGCTTGCTTTCTTACAGAAAGGTATGATGGTACAAATTATCTTACTTCATATGGTTATGTTCTTTTATTAGGCCATATACGTCCAACTTACTAGTTCTGTGTTTTTGTTGCTCTCTTTTTGAGTTAAATTTAGTATGTGTATATATATATATATACACATATATATATAAAATAAGTTTTGTTACTTACTTTAATATACTGTATGATATATTTTACATGCAGCCCAAGACAACTTCTCTTCACTCAATGAGGCCATGGCAAGCCAGAAGGTTGGACGTCAATGTATTAGGCAATATGTGTCACTGCTATTTCTTAGCACAACAGCAGGAAAATGTGCATGTGAGGTGCAAAAAATGGTGATTTGTCATGACATTTCAGTTACACAAACACATTTGACTATCAGACAGGAATCTGTAAAACAGTTTTAAATACTGAAACTTCATCTATCCCTCATTGCTTATTTGACTTTTAGTCATATCCTTAAATAAAGTAGGTGTTCATGTCTGAATTCTGGGAAAATAAACACATGGTTTAGTCTACTTTTCCCAGTGCAGTCTTTCAAGTAAAAGATAGCACAGAAATATGTTAATGGGTGGAAAAGTCTAAATTTGTTAGAAGCAGGGACATAAAAGTTTGCAGCAACAACTTATGGTATTTATGGACAATCACACTTTTCAGTAGATTATAGCTATTATTATCCTATTGTTATTCTATCATCATGGTGAGTGTGAGAGGGCTGTGTAGAATATAAAACATTCCGAAACATTTTTTTTCTTAATGGTGGAGTAACAAAAGGAGCAAATGACACCAATAAACAGACAGTATCAATTTTAAGTGTCTCTAAGGATCGTATATATTTCAAAAACCATCCATTTGGTCTCTCAACAGAGAGAAAACAGCAGTTCTAAGTAAAGATTTATCTTATCCTACAGCATGTCTAAAATTGATCCGATAAACATTCCCAAGATGTACCATTTTTTCTCCATTTGTTATAAAGAGAGTATATTGGCTCAAGAGAATCAATTTTCTCAAGAACTGACATCTCTATTACAGATGTCTTAAGAGAATTTAAATAAATCTGTACCTGTATGTAGTGGTGACAGAGGTTTCCAGCTTAGAAGGCAACTTTTAATTCTGATTCTGTTTTAGTTACACATGCTGTATATAGTCAATAAGATTATTTCCTATGGAAAAGATAAACTAAAAAATAGATGTGGTGGAAGGAAAACAGACGTCTGGAGTCAATCGTTTTAAGCACTAAAATATTTCAATGATACAGAAAGTGTCTGAAAACAGAATTATTCTTTAGATATGAGAGAAAACACTTCAGCAGTGCTTTAGCTAGTAGCTATATAATTAAAAATAATTATGTACCAATATCTAAAATATACAATGTTCTATATTGTATATAACTGTTCTATTGGCATCATATGATCTTAATTATAAAAATTTAAAACTATCACAATTTTTTATTGTCTTTAAATAAAGCAAATGATTTGACCTTTAAAGTTTTCTGCAACACTAATCTAGAGATTGGCAATAATACTTAAGTGGAGATAATAAAAGCTTCATAATAACATCGCATTATATAGTGGAAATGTTTCATGGCTCTTTAAGTGGAAGTGGAAAAAAACCTCTAAATGTGTTTGTTAACATTAACTGTAATGTTGTTGATTTAAAACTTTTTATCTTTTTACTTTGTTTAAAATTACTGGAACAATTAAACATCGTGGAAACTACTTGAGGAGTGAATAATTTTGAATGTAGAAGCACATGTTTAAACTAGCCAAGTTTTTTTTATTATTATTTTATAATTTAGTTATTTTTCTTCATCAGGGGGTGCAACAGGAGCCTGGATTACCTTACATGTACTTAGAAAGTATTAAGTTAAATGATCTCAATTTCTTGTTCTCTCAAGCTGCTTATAAATGACTGCAAAATGAAAGACAAAATGTCTTGTTTTAGAGGTGAGCAGTTTTACCCACTGAAGATCCTACTGTTTGCTGAGTTCTTATCTGGAAAAGTTGACCCTGTAGCAAAACCGGAAAGAGATTTATGGCAGAAAGATTTCTCTCTTTCTTCTTCACTGCTAACCGGCAACAGCTGAGTAAACAGTTCATAAATGGTACCCATCCTTGAAAAACTGGTATGGTAAAATAGTAGTTTCAGAACCAGAGCAGGCTACAGCACACCTTACATGCTTATTACTAAGCTCTCTTTTCCCCAAGCAGCAGAATTGCCTTGCTCTTATTGTCCATAGGAATCACTGATTAGTTCAAGCACAGTTCTAGGCTGTGTTTAGTCATTGCTCAGAGAGGGCTAGTTGAAAGGCATCAACACCATGTCAGAGCCTGTTTTAAAAGTTCTAAAGAGCATAAAAGTTCTAAAGAGCATAAAATTCTGTGTATTCACCTTGCCTGTCTTTCGGTCTTGTTGCTACTGTAGATATTACTTAAAGGTTCCAATTTGTTTTATTTCTGGTAGGCAAACATAAGAATTATCTTTCATCAAATCTCATTAGTTCTCTTCCCTTTTCTCCTTTGTAGAAAAGGACTTCTTGTTCTTTAATCTGTGATATTTATTTTTTAATCTGCAATAATGTATAGTTTGAAATACGTAACCATTGCACTACTCTACTTTTTCTTTATTCTAAGACATTAACTCACCTTTGTCAGTATATGGTATAACACTGACTTTCCTTCTACATACCAGAGTAAGTTCTTTCATCATATTCTTTCCTTAGTGCTGTTGAAGATATTATCCTGCAGGGTGTATGTGCTTCTTGTACATTACATTGTACAGTACATTGTATTGATTCTATTATAAGAAAGCATAGCTAGAAATTTACTGTACATAAATGAACCTGTTTCTACACAAGAAGACACCTTTCTGATGAACAAATCTCTGCCCCTGGTTAGGATACAAAATTTAGGAAGATGCTAGAATCTACTTATTACGCTGCAGCTGTGTTCCAGCTACATTAAAAAAGGGGTGGCCAGCAGGGAGAGGGAGGTGATTGTCCTCCTCTACTCTACTCTTGTGAGGCCCCATCTGGAGTATTGCATCCAGGCCTGGGGCCCCCAGTACAGGAAGGACGTGGAGCTCTTAGAGCGGATCCAGAGGAGGGCCACAAAGATGATCAGAGGGCTGGAGCACCTCTCCTATGAGGAAAGGTTGAGGGAACTGGGCTTGTTTAGCTTGGAGAAGAGAAGGCTCTGGGGAGACCTCATTGCTGCCTTCCAGTACTTGAAGGGAGCATATAAACAGGAAGAGGAATGGCTGTTTACGAGGGTGGATAGTGATAGGACAAGGGGAAATGGTTTTAAACTGAGACAGGGGAGGTTTAGGTTAGATATTAGGAGGAAGTTTTTCACACAGAGGATGATGACGCACTGGAACAGGTTGCCCAAGGAGGTTGTAGATGCCCCATCTCTGGATGCATTCAAGGCCAGGATGGATGTGGCTCTGGGCAGCCTGGTCTAGTAGTTGGCGATTCTGCATATAGCAGAGGGGTTGAAACTAGATGATCATTGTGGTCCTTTTCAGCCCAGGCCATTCTATGTTATTTATCAGGAGTACTGAAATGGCTTTTATTAATTGAGTCAAAAATATTTTTATTGAAAACTAAAATGATAGATAATTTTACCTTTTTTATTTCCAAATTTTGAAACTATGTTTGCAGATAATGAGCAGCTTCACTCTCTGTTATTAATCCTAAACTTCTCTAAATATAGGCCACTGGACACTTTTCTGCAATCAGTCAGTGGAGTCTGTGAGTCTAATTATAGGTTTACCTCAAGAAAAATCTTTTTCATCCTGTAATGATACATGATTTTACCTCCTGAGGTCTGTAGTTGAGTCCTAGTGTTGGTTAGTATCACTAAACATCAAAGTTCTGAAACTAAACCCCCACACAAAGAATAAAAGCTAGATTGTGACATATCAGATAATAGTCCTGTTAAAAAAAAAAAAAAAAGAAAAAAAAAGAAGAAAGAAGAAGAGAAATATGAAATAAATACAAAATGTGATGCATGCGTGTGTGCGTGTGCGCGTGCACTTGGACATAAGTATGCAGTATATGAGGCCATAAATTAATATGCAATATGAATTACTTGATAAGTCATCTGCAGCAATGCCATTTGAAGTTTATTATCCATTAATGGTGAGTATAGATGATCCACCAAACATTTTTATTAATGTAGAAGTTTCCTTTATTTGGAGAGAATCTGGCATTTGCATATTAATAATGTCAATACAGAACATGAAAAATGTTTTACTAGGAAACTCTAAATAACACAAAACACAACTCAACAATTACAATTATTCCCCAGTACAAAAAAGACAGGGATCTCTTGGAAGGAGTCCAGCGGAGGGCCACAAAGATGATAGAAGGGCCTGGAGCATCTCCCTGTCAAGAAAGGCTAAGTGAACCAGGTCTGTTTAGCCTTGAGAAAAGAAGACTGAGAGGGGATCTGATCCAGGTGTATAAATATCTAAGGTGTGGGGGGCAAAGTGGCGAGGCCAGACTCTTTTCAGCAGTGTGTGGAGACAGGACAAGGGGAAACGGCCAGAAACTGGAACATAGGAAGTTCCGCACCAATGTGTGCAAGAACTTCTTTACGGTGAGGGTGACGGAGCACTGGAACAGGCTGCCCAGGGAGGTTGTGGAGTCTCCTTCTCTGGAGATATTCAGGAACCGCCTGGACGCCCACCTGTGCGGCCTGGTGTAGGGAACCTGCTTTGGCAGGGGGGTTGGACTCGATAATCTCTGGAGGTCCCTTCCAACCTCTACAATTCTGTGATTCTGTGATTCTGTGAATTAAAGCCAATTTATATTCTGAGAGTTATACAAAATATAATTATCTTTTTTAAAAATTAAGAGTGAGTTTAATGAGTACCCTCTGGAGTATGGCATGGTGTTTTACTGAGCAATCAAGAAGGCATTTCAATATTCAACTGTACCTGATTATATCATTGCAGTTATTTTCTGGATTTATCGTGATCTGTAACACATAGAATTTTTTCACAAGGATATAAATTAGTTGAAGAAATTGCTAATTTGTGATTTATTGTATGTGCGTATTTTAACACAAATGCCCTAAGTTGACTGGAGGCTAGCAATTGTGATGCCCATCTACAAGACGAGCTGGGAAGAGGATCTGTGGAATTTCAGGCCTGTCAGTCTGACTTTGGTGCTGAGAAAGGTCATGGAGCAGATCATCTTGAGTGTAGTTTCACAAGAATTGTAACGTCCTGCATCTGAGGAAGAATACCTTGCACATGTTGAGTGACATCCAGATTTGGATTTTGGAGAGCAGCTTTGCAGAAAAAGACTGAAGGATCCTGATTTATACCAAGTTGGAACATGAGCTAGCCATGCACACTTGCCACAACGATGAGGCTGGCTGGAGTGTTGTGTCCGGTACCAGACTCTCCAGTAAAAAAGAAATATGGACATACTGGAAAGAGTCCAGCAAAAGGCCATAAAAATGATTAACGGACTGGAGAGGATGCAGAGGAGAGAGCCAGGCTCTTTTCAGTGGTACCCAGTGCTAGAACAAGAGGTAATGGGCACAAAATCAAACTATGAAAATTCCATCTGAATTCTGGGAAGCACTTCATTACTGTGCAGGTGACTGAGCACTAGAACAGTTTATCCAGAGAGGCTGTAGAGCATTCCTCCTTTGAGATCTTCAAAAGCTGACCATAGTCCTGGGAGCCTGTTCTAGATATCTTTGCTTCAGCAGGGAGTTTGGACCAGATGGCCTTCAGAGATCCCTTCATACCTCAGTCATTCTGTGATTCTGGAGTCACAGAATCACAGAATTGCGGGGGTTGGATGGGACCTCAAGACGTCATCTGCTAAAACAGGTACATTACAATAGGTCGCACAGGTAGGCATCCAGACAGGTCTTGAATATCTTCATAGAAGGAGACTCTACAACCTCTCTGGAAAACCTGTTCCAGTGCTCCATCACCCTTACTGTACAGAATTCCTTTCATATGTTAGTACGGAACTTCGTATGTAGAAATTTTAGGCCATTACTCCTTGCCTATTGCTACACACCACCAAGAAGAGCCTGGCCTCATCCATTTGCCTCCCACTTCCCTTAAGATATTTATCAGTCTTCTTTTCCCCAGGCTGAACAGACCCAGGTTACTCAGCCTTTTCTCATACAGGAGATGCTCCAGGCCCTTAATCATCTTTGCAGCCTTCTGCTGGACTATTCTATGACTATTCTAGACTGAGAAAGGTAAAAATCCAATGTCACTTCCATCTTCAAGAAGCTCAAAAAGTAAGATACAGGGAACTACAAGACAACTAAGTTAATCTGGGTCACTATTAAGGTTATATAAAAATCTGATCTTCATTGAGAGTATGGTCAGGCACTGGAATAGGCTGTTTATTCAGCCACATCAAGATCACTGAGTTGAGTACATTGCTGGGTTTCCCAGTTAAAAAGAGATATAGAGTGACCAGAGAGAGTACAGCAAAGAGTCACTGAGATGGTTGAGTCATTAGAACTTCTATTACTGGAAGTGAAGCTGACAGAGCGGAACCAATTCAGCCTGTGGTAGAGAAGATTCAAGGGGATCTTATCAGTGTAATAAATATTTGATGGGTCAGAGCCAAACTCTTCTCTCTGGTATCTACTGAAAGTAAAAAACAAACAAAATACACCCATGTGAATTATCAAGACAAGATACAAATTGAAATAAAATAAATTTCATTTGAACGTAAGCAAAAATTATTTTTAGTGAGTGTCATTCAACACCAGAACAAGTTGCCTTGAGAGGTGGTGGAGTCTTTATTCTGGGAGCTATTAAAACTCCAAATGAATGCAACCTTGAGCAAACTGATCTAGCTGACACTACTATAAGCAGAATTTCATAGTAGATGGTTTGCATGGTAATATAATCACAGAATTACAGAACTGTAGAGGTTGGAAGGGATCTGTAGAGCTCATCAAGTCCAAGACTCCTGCTAAAGCAGGTTCCCTGCAGTAGGTCACACAGGTAATTGTCCAAATGGATCTTGAATATCTTTGGAGAAGGAGGCTCTGAAACCTCTCTGGGCAGCCTTTTCCAGTGCTTTGTCACTCTGAGAGTGAACAAGTTATTTCTTGTGTTACTATGGAACTTCCTATGTTCCAGTTTATACCTATTGCCCCTTGTCCTAGTGCTGCACACCACCAAAAAGTGTCCAACCCCACTGACTTGGCTACCACAATTTAGATATTTATAAACAGTTATGAGATTCCCACTCAGTCTTCTCTTCTACAGACTGAAGCGTCTCATGTGTCTCAGACTTTCCTCATATGGGAGATGCTCCAGGGCCCTAGTCATCTTTGTAGCTCTCTACTCAACTCTTTCTAGGAGATCCCTGTCTTTTTTTGAACTGAGGAGCCCAGAACTTCACCAGGGCAGAGTAGAGGAGAATCACCTCCCTTGGCCTGCTGGCCATGCTCCATTTAATGCACGCCAGGATACCATTGGCCTTATGGCCAAAATGGCACACTGCTGGCTTATGGCCAGCCTGTTGTCCATAAGAACACCCAGGCCCTTCTCCGCAGAGTTCCCTTCCAGCAGGTCATCCACTAACCTGTACTGATGTATGTGCTTATTTCTCCCCAGGTGCAAGACTCTATACTTGCTTTTGTTGAACCTCATCAGGTTCTGCCCAACTCTCCAGTCTGTCCAGGCCTTGTTTAATGGCAGCACAGACTTCTGGAGCGTCAGACATGCCTCCCAACTTTGTATCAGTAAACTTGCTCATAGTATGTTCTATCCCTTCATCCAGGTCATTAATGAAGATGTTGAACAAGACCAGACCCAGTACTGAGCCCTGGGGAACACTGCTAGCTACAGACCTTCAACTAGACAACATTGCTGATCACAACCCTCTGAGCTCTGCCAGTCAGCCAGTTCTCAATCCATCTCACTGTCCACTCATCTATCCTACACTAGCACTTCTAATAAACATAATAGAAAAACCTTAGCATAAGAGAGGTAGTATAAATTAGAAATAATCCTGAATATACTTCCAAATTTTAATATTAGGAAGGTGTCTTGGTTGCAACTGAGAAACAGTTTATTTTCTTCGTAGTGTCTAGTATGATGCTATGTTTTGGCTCTGGGAGAAAAACAACATTGATAGCACACCAATGTTTTAGCTATTGCTGAGCAGTGCTGTGCCGAGCCAAAGCTATTTCAGCTTCTTGTATTGTTCTGCCAGTTATGGGGGCTGTGGGGACACAAGGAGTTGGAAGGGCATAGAGCCAAGAAGCTGACCTAAACTGTCTGAAGGGATATTCCATACCATACAACATTGTGTAAAAAAACTTTAAAAAGAGTGGGAAGCGGTGCAGGGAGTAACCATTTTGGGGGACTGTTTGGGCATTGTTTGGAAGGTGGTGAGTGTATTGTTCATTACTTGTTTTGTAAATATATATTATATTACCATTAATATTATTATTTTCCTTTTCTGTCTTAGTAAATGATGTTTTAACTCAACCTATGAGTTCTAATCTGTTTTTTGGTTTTTTTTTTCCCCAGTTCTCTCCCCAGTCCCAGTGGGAGGAAGGAGTAAGCAAATGACTGTGTGGCATTTAGCTGACTGCTGGGTTAAACCACATTTTTTTTTCCTGCTGTAAGTGCTCTTTTTGTTTGTATGTATTTTGAGGAATTTGAGTAGCAAGAGGTAAACTGAAAATGAATACCTTGTCTCAGTGAGAAATCACCTACTCAGTAATATAAATCTATGTGACGCAGAAAGCAGTATATTCATCCAATTAAATTCAGTGTGTTTTTAGTGGCGTGATATATGGATTTTTAAAATATGTATCCTTCATTTTGGTTCTCAGAAACGTGTTTTGTGAGCCAACACAGGTATAAGCTAAATAGGAACGAAATGCAGCTGAGAAGCATTATCCTCTGATCTATTGCATTGTTGTATATGAAATGAAAATAGGCTAGGGAGCCTATGACTGTTGTACTACTTGAATCCATGATAATAAGAGAACTTAGAAAATCCTGTATGTCAAATATTAGCCTCTGTCAAGTGACTTTTTTCCCTATGAAATTTAGTAGCACTATGTATGACAATAATTTGTCATAAAGTTACAAATCACAGTTAATGATAGTTTGGAGGGAAGATTTTTTTTTGTACTTTAGACTCAGAGTTACTCAGAATTATACATATCCTAATCTAAACAGTTGTATTAATGTCATATGTGACATTAATGTGAAAGTATAAAACAAAAGTTGCAGATTTTGTGGCAGGAACATTTTTTCTTCACCTTCACATGTCTTTATTTCACTAATCCGAAGATTAGCTGTAACATCCATGACTAGAGTAATTTGAACTCTCATTTTTCATAACACATTTTCTATCAATTTCTGAGTTTCAGAATACACAGGGAAAAAAAAGAAAATAAATAAATAAGTACATAGTAGAAAAAGGGAGCAAAAGGGTCACTCTGAATGATGCAGAATGAAAAATTCATAGAAGTATCCGTCTAGCTACCAGCTGCTCACTGCTTTTTAATATGTGAAAATCTGCAATGTGTTTTGAGATTAAATATTCTTCTCTCTATGTATTTATGTAAGTACTTCAATTCAAAATTGAATTTTATATAAAAGAAAATGTATTTATACTGTTAAAAAATCTGATATTCAGTTATACTTTACCTTAGCAAGTAGTCAGTTTTAAGCGTCTGAATTTTTTCCTTTCCATTGTATAACATACTTTGTACAGGTGTTCCTGTCTTCTATTCTGATGTAGAATCATAGAATCATAGTATATCCTGAACTGGAAGAGACCCAACTCCTGGCTCCACAAAGGACTGCTCAAAATTAGTACCATATTTCTGAGAGCACTGTTCAAATACATTGTGAATTCCAGCAGGCTTGGTGCCATCACCACTGCCCTGGGAACCACATAATTCCAGTGTCTGCCCATCCTCTTGGTGAAGAACCTTTCCCTACTATCCAACTTGAACCTCCCCTGAAATAGTTCCATGTTGTTCTCTCGGGTTCTATTGCTGTCACTAGAGAGCAGAGATCAGCACTGCCCCTCCTTCCCTTGTGAGGAGTTCTAGGCTGCCGTGAGTCCTCCCCTCAGCCTCCTCCACTCCGGGCTGAACAAACCAAATGACCCCAGGTGCTTTTCATATGTCTTCCCCTCTAGGCACATCACCCTTTCTGTTGCCCTCCTTTGGATACCTTCTAGTAGCTTTTATGTTCTTATTGTAGTGCACAACACAGCCCCCACTTCTGGAGGTGAAGCCAGACCAACACAGAGAAGAATGGGACAATTCCCTCCCTCACTCGGCTAGCAGAGCTTTGCATGATGCACCCCAGGATACCACTGGCCCTTTTAGCTGCCAGGACACACTGCTGACTCATATGCAACTTGCCATGGACCAGAACCTTCAGATCCCCTTTCATGAGGTCCCAGGTGCAGATCTGGCACTTGCTCTGTTAAATTTCATGTTGTTTGTGATTGCTCAGCCTTCTAATTTGTCAAGATCTCTCTGCAAGGCCTCTCCATCCTCAAGGGAGTCCATAGCTACTCTCAATTTAGTGTTGCCTTCAAACCTACTGAATATACTTTCAAATCCCATAATGAAGTCATTTATCATAGAATCATAGAATCATAGAATCACTAAGGTTGGAAAAGACCCACAGAATCATCCAGTCCAACCATTCACCCATCACCAATGGTTCTCGCTAAACCATGTCCCTCAACACAACATCCAAACGTTCTTTGAACACTTCCAGGGTCCGTGACTCCACCACCTCTCTGGGCAGCCCATGAAAACATTAAGAGAACTGTCCCTAAAATTGAGGCCTTGGGAAACCCACTAGTGACTAGTCAGAGCATAATGTAACTCTGAACCCAATCTGTCAGTCAATTGTTCACCCATTGCTTTATGATTTTGTAGATAAAGTAGTTTTGATTTAAATAAATGTGTGAGAATTATGTTGCTGTGATTAATTCAGCACTGATGTATTCAGAACAGAAATGCCTCATCTAAACTAATTTGGTCACAAGAACACAATGACTTTCCTCCTCTTGTGGAGACTACTTAGTAAACATAGGCACTTAGCCTGATAGAAATCAGTGCTAATGCTGCCTGGACCAGAAGTAGATTACAGAAGCTGACAGCTGTTTTCCCTGATGATTTATTTGTTTGTATTAGTGCTTTTCTATAAAATTAAGGATTGCCTACAGACCAAACCATTAAGATCTCCAATTCCTTTTAGTTTTTGTTCTGTAAGTATTAAAGAGTGGGAGTATGAATGCAAATTGTATTTTCAGTGCCTACTTCTAACACAGATAAATAATATATATATATATAGATGCACTGGAACAGGATGTCCAGAGAGGTTGTGGATGCCCCATCCCTGGAAGCATTCAAGGCAAGGCTGGATGTGGCTGTGGGCAGCCTGGTCTAGTGGTTGGTGACCCTGCCTGTGGCAGAAGGGTTGAAACTGGATGATCTTTGAGGTCCTTTTCAACCCAGGCCATTCTATGATTCTGTGATTCCCCTGAACCTCTCTTCTCTCCATGAATATGTCCCACGGATTATTGCTGTCAATGAACATGGTGAATCCCATTGGCTAAATTAAAGATTTTAGCTAGCTGTGACTGAGATCAGCTTCTTTGTTAATGACTGTTATTGTGAAAATAGCAACAGCCTGCACCTCCTTTTTCTTGGGAACTGCTTTTGAGCTGGGGCTGTACTGCTTACTTATGCCTGTGTGTAGTGGTTTAACACAAGTAGGCAGCTAAGCACCACCACACCATTTTCTCATTCCCCTTCCTCGGAAGGATAGGGGGAGAAAATATTATTAAAAAAAAAAAGGTTATTGGTTGAAGTAAGGAAAGGGAGAACAATCATCATTTACCACTAAGGGCAAAATGGACTCACCATGAGATTAATGCAATTTTTTGTCTGTTGATAATAGATTAGAGTAGTAAGAAATAAGAATAAACTAAGAACACCTTAATTCCATCTATCTTCTACCAAGCAGTAGAGGGGAAAGGAAATGAGGGTGGCAGTCAGTCCATAACACTTCTTTTCTACTGCTTTTTCATCCTTACTCTCTTCTCCAGCTCCAGCATGTTGTCCCTCTCAACAAATGCCGTCCTTTCCAAGCTGATCCTACATGAGTATCCCACAGGCTGCATTTCTTCAAGAACTGCTCCAAGAAGTGTCTGTACCAGGGCGTCCATCCCTCACAAGCAGACTACTCTATTGCAGGTCACCCTGTCAGGTGGCAACATCTGACAGATCTCCTGCTCCTGCAGGCTACTCTCCGTGGGTTGCAGCCTCTTTTAGTTCATATCCATTGTCCACTAGGTACAGTGTGATTATCTGTTCCACGTAATTAGCATTATTAATTGGCTCATCTTTGACAAGCAGTGGGTCCCTTTGCAAGCTAACTGGCTCTCATTTAACATGATACATCTTCTGGACTTCTCACGAAGTTCACTTCTGAAGCTCCCCTGGTAACAAAACTTTGCAACATAAACACAATACAGTGTGTGATATCACAGTTGTGATGTGCCTTAATATTTAAAAGCAAATATCTGAACTGGGTGATATCTACAAGGCTGTGGTCCTGCTTTTCCCCTGCAAACTTCTCTCCAGATCCTGAATACCACCTTCTGCACCCAACCTACTAGTCCAGGCATTCTCTTCAAGATTCAAAACATGCAATCTCCTGAATCAAGTGAATTAGTATATGTTCCTTCCCTTCTTCAGAAAAATTAAAAAAAAAAAAAAAATGCTGCTTAGGATGTAATTATAGGAGCACTGCATTCTTTAATTCTGACATCTTTTCTGATGCTAAGGTATCTTTTAATTAACAAGTAGTGCTTCAGAGGCAAAGAAAGCTGAAAGAGGTTATAAATTGTATCTATGAATAAATTGCATGGTTAAATGTGAGTAATTATTTACTTTCTTAGACTGGATAGCATGACATCATGCAAAATGCAATGTATTCATGATATCTCCATATATTCCCTTTTTAAGCATTGTAACTAGAGGCTAGCTGGAGCACATTTTCATTTACAAAGGTAAATGTGACATTTACATATTTGGAAAAAATATAAAGCAATTTTAATATTTTCTACATTGACTTCCACTGTTTTTTGATTTTTTCTTTTTAATACCGAATTGACCTATTTGCCTCCTCAACCAATGAATACGAAGAGCATTCCTGAGCAATTAGAAGAACATATAAGGATTCTAGATGTCTTAAAATGACAGAGTATACTACTAGAATATTCTAATGATTTTATTTAGCTGAATTTTATTTGGGCAAATTTTAACAGCTTTTCCCACACTGTGAGGACACAACTCAATATCTCTCTCAGATTAACCTACACTATCGTTCAGGACTAGTAAGCATTGCTTATATATGCCTACACTTATTTTTTTTTTTTTAGATTCATGCTAACAACAAGTCAGCAGACAAATTACTGAGATCCTTTATCTTTTCTGTATTCTTCTGTTTGACAATCCAATTTAAGTACTCAAGCAAATGGTATGTCTCAGTTTCATACACTGTTGGTCATATCATGTCTTTCTCGTCTCAGATTACTATACATCCAGTAACATTACATGTGCATGTTCTCCCTTCTGAAGAATGTCTCTATCAACATTTTAAAGAGGTTGAGAAGATACAGAGGTATATGATAGAGGTGCTTTCTGTCGAATTATAGAACAAGAGACTGAGTTAAATTTCCACTAAGAATAAACAATTTTCACTTGTAGAGCTTGGTTCTACTGATTTATGACAATAAAAATGGAAGTTTCCTTTCAAAATCTATGGTTTACTTTGAATTACATGTCTTGCTGAAAATGGCAACTTATAACACAGTCAACCATTACAAGCTGCATGACACTGTGAAGGACAAGAATGACTTCTGAAAAATTGTTTCTGCTAAGAGAGATTTAAAAACTTGATATCCTCAAAAGAAAGAAAAGTCAGAAAACAGAAGTAATAAAATATGTAAAGAAGAACAAAATGAGTGCTATTAAGTATAGTGACAAGGAAGGTACCAGACAGTCGATCCATAAGGATGATGAAAATCTAGGGATTAGATAGGAATAAAGGAATGGGAATATATACCCTTAAGTGATGAAAATAGTATGATAGGAATAGCAGACACTTTGCCATAGGAGGACATAAGTCTTTGTAGGAATGATGTAATAAAAAATACTATAAATCCTTTCAACTCATCAGGGGCTCAAATTCTGTCAGATAGTGTCAGATCCAGATGCTGACTAGAGTTAAAAGGTAGTACTCAGATAAGATACTGATATTCCAGAAAAGGTGAATGAAATCTTTACTTTGCTTTCTGCTGTCAAATAAAACACCTTTAGTAGACCTTTGGGCAGGAGCTGGTTGAGCATATCTCAAACTGAAGTAAATATTGAACAGATTATAGTGCAAAAAACCCAAAATGATTGCTATCAAATTACCAGGACTGCATATATTATCCAGAAAATAATGTTTTAAAAGCTCAGATATAAAATACTTAATGGCTACTGAAAACCTTTTACTTCACACTTCTTTGCTACATGAATTTCAGAGAGTAGCAAATATGACGTCCATCTTTAAAAAGAATATGTAGATCTGGAAAATAATGAACCTGGAATTGTTGTGTAATTGCCAGCAAAAATAGTAGTATTTTTAAAAGAGAAGATTAGAATGACTGAAGTCATTGTTGAACACAGACTACCATTTTTAAACACTACTTGAAAGAATTTTCTCTTTTTCATGTTACATTATGGTGAATCAAAGTGTGTTATCTCCTTTTATTTCATATTTCAAGACCTGAATCCTAAGTTTTCATTCTAAATTCTAAACTGTATGTATCTGGAAGAATTATTTAATTATTTGAGGTTATATTATTTACTGACTATTTATTTGTTAAATCATCAACTATAGCATCACAGGAATCTTCTGTATGGCTAGACTCCTAATAATTTCTAGCTATTCCAATTTTTCCCTTCTTTTCTTCTTTCAATGAGAGCCTTTGAATTTCAACACAAGCTAAGGAAGCTATCAGTGACAATAAAACACACAAAGAAAGACAATTCCTATACCATATTCTGTCAATATTCATTAATCTGTCTCTTCTGCAATCATCAGGAACCTACATTTCCTGCAATGCTTACGGTAGAACTATCATTGTCATTAAAGACAGTTTTTATTTTTTTGTAGATAACTTCCTTGTGTTAATTCTTCTTCCGCCTGTATTTTTCTGAATCGATAATGGAATTCAAGTTGAAATAGAACAAGTACCTTTTTAAGCTAGGAAAGCAGAGAAATACAGTTGCTGTCAAATTTCTACAGAGGATTAAGGAAGCAACCTCTCTCCATGTGACTGATGATGGAAAACTCATTTGAACTTTTTCTAACTAGTACACATTCACATACATGCATACAATTTATTACATTTATTGTAAACTGGGTAATACTTCACAGGGTGAAGTGACATTTTAAACAAAACATACAAAAAGAGGTTTGAACTTTGCAAGATCTGCAAAACATAGTTTTGCAAGTCAGAAAAACATAATATTACCATATTGTTATTCCGGTGTAAAAATAGTAGCATAATATTTAGAAGATATATCATTTAAAAGATATTTTAATACAATTTTTCCAAGCATTGGTCTAGAATTATATTAACTTGACCAAAGATATAAAAACTACATCTTTCACAGCTTAGAAAGATTATATAAAAGTGATCAAATAAAACACAGAATTTTCTTATTATCATTTGATTATTTGGTAGAATCAGTTAAAACATTCTCATTTATACGTTTGAGAAATGTAGGTTCAAAAGATGGACTATTTGGTGGATAAGAAACTGGTTGGAAAGTCATAGCCAGAGGGTTCTGATTAACAGCTTTATATCTAGGTGAAGGCCAGTCACAAGTGGTGTCTGCCACGGGTCCATCTTGGGTCTGGTACTCTTAAACATCTTTATCAGTAACATAGACAATGGGATGGAGTGCACTCCCAGCAAGTTTGCAGATGACACCAAACTGAGTGTTGCAGTTGACACAACAGAATGAAAGGATACCATCCAGAGGGGCCTGGACAGGCCCCATCTGGAGTACTGTGTCCAGATCTGAGGTCTCCAACTCAGGAAAGGTGTGAAACTTTTGGAGAGGGTCCAGAGAAGGGCCATGAGGATGATCAGACGGCTGGAGCACCTCTTCTATGAGGATAGGTTGAGGGAGTTGGCCTTGTTCAGCCTGGAGGAGAGAAGGCTCAGGGAAAACCTCATTATAACCTTTCGATACTTAAAGTGAGCTTCTAAACAGTAGGGAAACAAATCTTGGGTTTAAAACATAGGTTGATAGTGATGGGACAAGGGGGAACAGTTTTAAACTAAAAGTGGAGAGATTTAGATTAAATGTCAGGGGAAATTTTTTAATGAGAAGGTGGTAAGGTGCCAAAACAGGTTGCCCAGAGAAGCTGTGGATACACTGTCCCTGGAGGTGTTCAGGTCTAGGTTGGAAGAGCAACCTGACCTAGTGCCTGATCCAGTGGTTGACAACCCTGCCCATGACAGGGGAATTGGAACCGTATAATCTTTGAGGTCACTTCCAACCCAAGCCATTCTACGATTCTATGGTTCTATGGTTCTGTGATTCTATGATTCTACAATTCTCTGATTCTATGATCCTATGAGTACAAACCTTGGATGGAGTATGAGGGGAAACTATGGCATGTAAACAAAGGATGAATAAAATTACACAAACAAAAGCTAGATAATTGTCATTAAAGGTGAATTTACTCAGCAGCAACTCTTATTCATGCAGAACCTGGGCTTCTACCTTACTCATTTCTTTTTACCTGTTATATCCTACACATGAAGGACCATCAATGTTATTTAAGCAGTATTTGAGAATGAAGATTCTAGTGTCATGTTTCTCTATACCACTGTATAACACATAATGCTGTCAGGAATTTCACTGCATAATTTCACAACCAGACCTGTCAGTTTGCATGTGAAAATCCTTAGACATAGGTGCCAGAAATCATGCTCCCAAATATGTCTTGGCTCCAAAAATGCTGAGATATTCCTAAGATCCTCTTAGTATAGTATGCTTTATATGCTCTAAAAGACATTTCAGTGTTGACAATTTTATTTCTAATGAGAGGTAGTTAGTGGTGTATTTAACTCTGAAGCAAGAAGGCTTTTTGTTTTGTTTGCTTGTTTGCTTATTCAGTTGATTGCTTTGTACACAAGATAGCTGTAGATGATACTATCTATAAAATATCATTATCTATATAAAATTCTAATTCTTCCTTTTATTTCTGCTTGGCTTTTGACACATATAGTATCACAGTAATAAATCAGACATCTGTCAAAATAATGAAAGATGAAGAATCAAAAGGCAAATGCTTTTTGTATGCCTTACTGTATTAGAAGTGTCTGTGCACAGTGCTGTAAGGATGAGAACAAGCAGAAAGTGTTTAAAAACGTGTTGTTAAATGATGATGGTTGTGATCTTCTGGGCAGAACTGAATCCTGGGGGGAAAATTCCTATAATTGAGATGTCAATAGAAATTAGTACAATCTATATAAAAGAAAGGTGGAGTGGTATAGTTACAGAGCAAATCAAAACTGTTAGCCATCCTAGCAAGCTACAAATTTGAAGCAGTAAGTGGCAGGGTAAATTTCTATGAAGTGGGATACAAAGAAAGAAGGAAAAAGAAATGACAGTATGTGATTGATGTACATGATAAGGGAGGGTAGTAAAAGAAAACAAGGTCAATTCAAGCTAACTCTTGCATGCTCAAAAACCCAGGATATTTTTGATAATACAAAATGAATAAATATTTGTTGGACAACACATATAGAAAGTCAGGAAGATGAAAGAAATCCTAATACTATATTTATTATAATATAAGATTAAACAAATATTTGAATAGAAAATTAAAAAAAAATATTTAAAGTGTACATTTTCATCACTAAATAAATAAATGAAAATGATCATTTATCTAACAAAATACAAAAATACATGAGCATTAAAAATTACTTGATTTCAGTTAAAAAGAAAACAGAAAACAAACAAAAAGTATTCCTCTAAAATGTAAGTAACTATAAAATGAAATTAATGTTCAAGATTCTGTTCAGTTAAAATTTGTAATTTGTTATAATGTTTCCAGTGGTCATTCAACTTGGGAAATGCAATTCTTCTGTCAGGCATTCTAAACAGTTTCCCACAGAGTGAACGGTAAATTTCCCAAGAATAGTACTGACCTCAATAGCTTTGAAGAAATGAAATCTGGTTCATTTTACAGTTAGCTTGTTAGCTTGTACTCCTGAAATGCAGTTCCTTTTCCTTGCCCTTGCCCTTTTCCTTTTCCATATATCTTTCTATTTATCTTTCTCTTTTTTTTTTTTTTTCCCTTACGAGTCATCTTTTTCAAACTGGATGAAATGCAATAGAATTTTGGTATTTAAGTTTTCAGCAGGAAAATGATCCACAGCTGAACTCACTGTAATAATACTACCTTTTTATGTATAAGAAATATTGTCTTCCTTCAGAAAGAAAAGATTTTTGCATTTACTGTATGATCTACCTTTATGCAAGCTCATGTCTGTTGTAATACTGTGAACAGCTGTACATATAGATTATATGGTTATAAATTCTGTACTTTTGCCAAAATAATTTAGATAAGACAGTGAAGAGCATCCCATATACTTAGATTCTAATTGAAATGGAAGAGAAGCAGTAAGAAAGGTGTTGGAGTGGACATAGTGACTATTACTATTAGAAAGAAAAATGCTTATATCCAAAAGTATTTTCCAATAAAAATATGATCTAGATATGCCAACATTGTCAGCAAAAATTGACATGTAGAGATATTCAATCATATTCATGACTGAAATAATGAAAACTATTGCAGAGTTGTTTTGAATATTATGTAAGCTGTAATATCATTTATGACAATATAGTTGAGCTAAATGTGCTTATTACCTAAGAAACTAAAAATAATTTTAGGGTGGCCTAAAAAAATTAGATGCATTAACTTGTCAATACTTATTTTGAAGAGAAGAACATAAAATAGAACATAAAAAAGGTTTGGATTATCCAGACCATTTAGCAGCCAATCTTTCTGCAAGAGCTTCAGAATTTCACCTGATCTTTAAACAAAAGCCTTTTAGGTACCTGCCTGGTTGCATGATTGACAGGTTAAAACTTGGTCCTGTCAGACAATTCTGAGAAGTGCTTCTACTGTCCATTGAGTTAATTTTTGAATTTTTGTTTGTTAGTTATTGTCTCTCATTCTATCTACTGTCCAGTCATATGCTGAATACGAGAAACAACAAACTCCTTTTTACTTTCAACCTCATAGGTGATTACAAGATAAAAGTGTGCTTTGACTTGTATCTACTTCACCTTCTTTTCTGCTCAAACAAAAGGACAAGTAATTGATCTAAGGATAAGAAGATATGGAGCATTTACAATTCATAATTGTGACTGTAAAAGATACTTATTTTCATTATAAAGGAAAGTGACATTTGAACTAAACTCAATAAAAAGAGGGAACCTGGGACAATTCACTGTACTTATTTGAAGCTAGTTTTCCAATTGCTAAGTGAAAAAACTCAGACCCTCAGAAAATCCAGTGAAATGCTTTTAAAACAACAGAAATTTGTAAACATGCAATGTAATGATAACAGGAGTTTTTTTTAATAGGTTTTGCAGCTGCAGGACATGGTGCACTATGTCCTGCAGTTAAGTTTAAACAATTGCCCCAGCAAAATCCCTTTGTAATAGCGATTACATACTTATTTGACAATTAAATCTATGTATAGATCTGAAAAAATACTGAATTTTGGTAATTCTGTTTTATTGCCACAAGCTTTAATTTTAAAAATGGTATGTTCTCTGGTATTAATTTTTCCTTTTCCCTATTTCTAGCTGCTGTTTCCTCTTGCTACAATAAAACAGTGTTTTATTTACCTCTATTTACAAAAATAAGTCCCTCATCAGGTTGACTCTCTGTCTATCTGACGATGTCCATGGCATATCAACAGGCATATCCTCTTGGTCATGTTTGATTAGCAGTTGAGCATGATCAATAGAGTTAATATGGTTTCCAATGCTCCAACCCCCAACCCTCAAAAAAAAAAACAAAAAACAAACAAACAAAAAAAAAACCCCAAAAAAGTCTAGGAAGACTTGTTTCTAGAATGAATTCATGTTATTGATTTTATTATTGGTTTTATTTCTATTAGACTGACAAGCGAAACTTTCCCACTCATTGAATGCTAAAATCATTTCCATGAATATAAAATATTGTCTGAAGTATACTGCAACCGAAGGAAAATATTTCAAACTGTATTTGTCATCCATCTTGTGAATTATCAAGTGATGTTTCCCTCACTCCAAATTGATGGCAGGCAGCCATTCTGGATGGCAGAAGTCTCTGAAATAACAGGTTAGAAATGCCCAAGTAGAGGAAAATAATGCTTCATAAAAATTTGTTTTAAAGGAAATTCTTGACAAAAGTATTAAGAGAATACTTGATGAATTATTAGATAGATATATCAGAAAAATGGAGCCATATCATCAAAAACATTTAGGAGGGGAGAAACTTTTTATGGGTTGTAATAGGTAAAAACTGGAAAAGTTTATAAGCAGGGAACTGAGAGCATAGACTATATGATCTGTAACTACACTGTGTACTACATGGTACTGTTAGCTTACAAGAGAATTACCCTTGGTAATGTCAATATTGGCAAGTAATTTGGCTCAATAAAAGCAGACTAGTGAACACTTGCTTCTAAATCGTTTATATATGCACTATTTGTAGTTTCGTAGTTTTACATTATATTTAGTCTGATCCCTAGGAACGAACAACTGCAAAACATTCGGGCCAAAAATATTCAGAAGCCCAATTGTTGATTCAAAGATCTTTCTCTGTCAGGGACAGGAGCACAGTTTGCAATTGGAGAAGAGCATGCAGTCTCATTTTATCCAGAAGGAGACTAATTCATAGAATCATAGAATCATAGAATTGCTCAGGTTGGAAAAGACATTAAAGATCATTGAGTCCAGCCACAACATAACCATACTACCCTAACTCTAACAACCCTCTGCTAAATCATGTCCCTGAGCACCACATCCAAACGGTTTTTAAACACATCCTGACTCAACCACCTCTCTCGGGATCCTATTCCAGTGCTTAACAACCCTTTCTGGAAAGAAGTGTTTCCTGATATCCAACCTAAACTTACCATGGCAAAACTTAAGGCCATTTCCCCTTGTCCAGTAACCTGTCACCAGTGAGAAGAGACCAGCCCTGCTCTCGCTGTAAGCACCTTTCAGATATTGGAAGAAAGCAATAAGGTCTCCCATCAGCCTCCTTTTCCCCAGACTAAACAGCCCCAGTTCCTTCAGTCTCTCCTCGTAGGGCATATTCTCTAAGCACTTCACAAGCTTTGTTGCCCTTCTTTGGACCTGCTCCAGCACCTCAATGTCCTTTCTGTAGTGAGGTGCCCAAAACTGAACACAGTACTCGAGGTGAGGCCTCACCAATGCCGAGTACAGTGGCAGGATTACTTCCCTAGTCCTGCTCAACACACCATTCCTGATACAAGCCAGGATGCCATTGGCCTTCTTGGCCACTTGGGCATGCTGTTGGCTCATATTCAGATGACTGTCCATAAGGACACCAAGGTCCCTTTCCATCAGGCAGCTTTCCAGCCACTCCTCCCCAAGCCTGTAGGGTTGCCTGGGGTTGTTGTGACCAAAATGCAGAACCCGACAGTTGGCCCTACTGAAACTCATGCAGTTTTCCTTGGCCAATCGATCCAGTCTATCTAGGTCCCTCTGTAGTGCCTTTCTCCTCTCAGGCAGATCAACACTCCCTCCCAACTTGGTGTCATCTGCAAACTTACTGAGGGTGCACTCAATCCCCTCATCAAGATCGTTAATAAAGATGTTAAATAGAAGTGGCCCCCCAGTACTGAGACCTGGGGGACACGCTCATGACCGGCCGCCAACTGGATTTAATTCCACTGACTACAACTCTTTGGGCCCGGCCATCCAGCCAGTGTTTCACCCAGCAGAGGATGCTCCCATCTAACCCAAGGGCAGCCAGCTTCTCCATGAGAATGTTGTGGGGAATGGTGTCAAAGGCTTTACTGAAGTCCAGGCTGTCCATCGACAGCCTTACCTTCATCCACTAAGCAAGTCACCTTGTCATAGAATGAGATCAGGTTTGTCAGACAGGATCTACCATTTGTAAACCCATGCTGACTGGGCCTGATCCCCTGGTTGACCTTTAACTGGTCCATGATGGCTCCCAAGATTATCCAGTCCGCAGCCTTCCCGGGCACCGAGGTGAGACTGATAGGTCTGTAGCTGCCAGGATCATCTTTCTGGCCCTTTCTGAAGATGGGTGTCACATTTGCCAGTCTCCAGTCCACCGGGACATCCCCGGTTAGCCAGGACTGCCAAAGGATGATGGAGAGTGGCTTGGCAACCACATCCGCCAACTCCCTCAGCACTCTAGGGAGGGATGCAATCCATCCGGCCCCATGGACTTGTGAGCATCCAGCTTTCAGAGCAGGTCCAAAACCATCTCATCGTGGATTATGCAGGGCCTGTTCTGTTCCCCATCCCTATCTACCAGAGCAGGGGGCTGTGTTCCCAGGGAGTAACAAGTCTTACTATTAAAGACTGAGGCAAAGAAGGCATTAAGTAACTCAGCCTTATCCTGATCCTTGGTCACCAAGTTGCCCTCAGCGTCTAACAAGGGATGGAGATTCTCCCTAGCCCCCCTCTTGCTGTTGATGTATTTATAGAAATATTTATTGTTGTCCTTTATCTTAGTGGCCAAGTTCAGTTCTAGCTGGGCTTTGGCTTTTCTAATTTTCTCCCTGCACAGCTTCACTTCGTACCTGTAATCATCATAAGTAGCTTGCCCACTCTTCCAGAGACCATAAACTTTCCTTTCGTTCTTTAGTTCCAGCCAAAGGTCTCTGTTCAGCCAGTCCAGCCTCCTTGCCCGTCGGCTTGTCTTCTGTGACTTGGGGATGGTCAGCTCCTGCACCTTTAAAATTACTTCCTTAAAGTATTCCCAGCCTTCCTGGGCTCCAACACTCTCCAAAACTACCTCCCAAGGGACCCTCTCAACCATGGTCCTGAAGAGGTTAAAGTCTTCCCTCCGGAAGTCCAGGGTGGCAGTTCTGCTGACTCCTCTCCGTGGTTCAACAAAGATCAAGAAATCTAGCATCTCATGATCATTATGCCCCAGATGGCCTCCAACCTTTACATTCCCCACAAGACCTTCTCTGTTAACAAACAGCAGGTCCAGGATTTTGCTTCCCCTTGTTGGCTCCTTCACCAGCTGTGTCAGGAAGTTATCTCCCACACACTCTAGGAACCTCCAGGACTGTTCCCTATCTGCTGCATTATAAATCCAGCAGATGTCTGGGAAGTTGAAGTCCCCCACAAGAACAAGGGGGAGTGACCTTGAGACCTCACTCAACTGTCTATAAAGTGTCTTGTCCACCTCTTCATCCTGGTTGGGTGGCCTGTAGCAGACTCCCATGATAATATCAGTCTTATTGGCCTTTGCTTTTATTCTGACCCACAAGCTCTCAACCCTATCATCACCATCATTAATTTCCATACATTCACATTCTTTCTTAACATAGAGGGCTACACCACTGCCTTTCCTGCTTTGCCTATCTCTTTTGAAAAGTAGGTAGCCATCCAGCACAGCGCTCCAGCTGTGCGAGTCATTCCACCATGTTTCCATGATGGCGACTATATAATAGGTTTCCGACTGGACAATGGCCTCCAGCTCCTCCTGTGCTGCATGCATTAGTGTAAAAGCACCTGAGCTGGGCCTCCTTTTGAGTAGCAGTAGCCCTAATACCCTCATGACCACACTCAGGTGTTTCTACAGCCACCAACCTCACACCAACCGTCGTGTTCTTCCTCCAAAAGGGTGAGTCGTCCTCCTCCTTCACCAAGACACAGGACTGTGGGATCTTACTAGCACATCCCTCCCCTACAAGCACTGGCACGTTACATACAAGCTCCGTTCTAATGACCTGAGTTACACCCCCAAATTTATATATACCAAAATTTTTTCACAAACTGATCACAGTAAAAGGGGACATATATCTAATTTTTTGCTTACAAATCTCATACAATTACAAATATTCAGACATATTTGTACGCTCATTTTAAAATCAGTGTTGAGATGAATCAAGGAAGTACTATTTAAGAAATCTGTAACTTTCCCTGGATGACTCTGTTTTATCCTGCTGATTCCAGAGGGACTGAGTAGAAATACTGTACCAGACCTCCTTTACACTTTTATCTTCTCTGTCCTGTCTCATCTCCTGCACAATGAAATGTTAGCCATAGATGATGGTGATTAAATAATCGCTTATGCTGTTCTGTTATAGTTTATGACGTCATTAGAAATCCTCAGCTGAACTGATTGATTACCTAACATTGCTAAGTATTTTTGAGGACAATACCTCTAAAAATAAATGAGTTTTATTTCAAACGTCACTATGTATAGAGGCTTATGTTGTATTTTATGAGTTTCAATATATGTAATACCATGCTTTCACATTATCATGGAAATTACATTAGCTCTTATTTCTTTTTTCTTACAGAATGAATTATGAAAACATATTAGCACAATATTATCTGCATAGGGATGTGGAAAGGATCAGAGAGCAACAGAGAGAAACAGAGAGACCTTAACAATGTGTAAGAACTGCTCAACTGTAGCTGAAACACTGTTGTGTTAGCAACACTGCTTTTGTCATAAATCCAAAACATAGCACCCTATGGTCTGCCATGAAGAGAATTAACTCCTTTTCAGCCAGGCTCCATGCAGCAGTTGAACTGGCCTGTTCCACGGATAGCCTACTGATGAGTGAGATCTGTTTCAGATGCCTCAAATGACCCTGAAAAAAAAATAAAAAAGGTTGAAGCCTCATGAAGGCTCCACTGAAGAACTCTGCTTAGAAATACAGCAACAGTTTCCATTTGAAAGCTATTTTCAAACAAAGAATCTCACACAACAAACAGCAAAATCAGCCAGGTTGCAGTGGTGCTGCAGGCATACATATGCTTGGCCATGTATACCATTGATCTTGACCCTAATTTTGGCTGAGAGGTTGATTATCTTGATCTCAGACCCGTCTCAGCATTATGGACCTGCCTGGTGACAACTGGACTACCTGATCTTGGTCAGCGCTTCTGAATCTTACTGTGACTCACTGAGTCCACTTCCAGATTTGACTCTACACCTATCTCATCATTAGGAACTTGGATGGTGATCTGGACTATGCTCAATTGGGCTCCTGGGCCAGCACCCTTACCCTGCTAGGGTGTTGTGGCATGGAGCTGTATTCCTGCCAGCCATGTTATCACCCACAGCTACCCTACTTTTGCTGATATGTTATATGATATTTGTGACATTCACCAGACACAATTACAAGTTTGAAGACTGAAAATGTTGTTTTCATGAGATGACGGCTAGCAATCATAATAGAATTATTATTGTAAAATATTAGATGGACTTAGGAGAGTGAAAAATAAATTTAGAGAAAATAAGGGTGTGTGGGCGATGGGTGGATGGATGGATAGATTGACTGATAGATAAATTTAACTGACTGTATAAGAAGTGAGAACCTTGCAACAGAAACTCGTGTACTGAGCACAAGTAACAACTACAAAAGAAACAAAAGAAGTAGCTGATTTTATGTTATCATCATCTGATCTGTTTTGCCTGAGAAGCAAAACTATATCCAAAAGAAGATAGTAAAACAAGATACTAAATTAAGAACAACAAATCTCTGGGTGAGTTAATATTCAAAAGTTAGTAAGGGACCTCAAAAACATATTGCTGTTTCAGTATTTTCATGGACATTAAATGAATGTTCAAGAAAGTGACTCAGATACCTAAGTCAAAAAGATCATGTAGCACATCCTGGTCAAATATTCAGGTCAGACAAATAGGAGACCAAAATATTGAGTCAGTACTGCAATATAGTCCCAGAGCTTGACATTAGTACATGCATGGATAAGTGAAGATAAGGAGTAGTGTAAGGAGAATAGAAATTCAAAAAAATCAACATAAATAAAATCCATTGAAATAAGAAAAGTAAAAGTAGGAAATAGATTTACTGTTATTACTTCTCCTAATCAGATTTAAATTATTAATGGAAAATATCAGGCAGCAAATTTAAATTTTCTAGATAAAGGAATCAAAAAAGGAGAGGGTGATTTTATGCTCTGTGGAAGAATCATTTTTGCTAATCAGGGTATGGTCCCAAAACAAATTACATTGTCATTTTGAGTGAGAATAATAAGAATAAACATACAAAGGATTGCTGTTAAAATGACATAATGGAAGTCTGTCTCAACATGTTTTCTTCAGTCATATTCAGGAATCAGAATGTCTCCTAATAATTCTGAAACTTCAAATTGAATACCAGCAAATTTGAGTAGACTTATTTAACATGTAATTTAACAATGGCATACAATTGAAAAATGGCTATTTAGAAGTTTTATATAAGAAAAGAATGATAAAGTCAGCCAGTGTGGTTATGATTAATGTGCACTAGAAGAAATTAGCCAAATAAAGAAAATAACTGAAAAGGAGGGCACAGTGTAACTGTGAGTGCATTGAAAACTGATCATGCTAAATGAAACCAATATCTGTCATAAGTTTTTGGGAAAATATGGGAAATAGAATAGATATCTTTTACTTAGATTCCGAACTTTAATTAAATGTTACATGGGAAATTTGTTAAGGTAGAGGATGAAATATGATGGAAACATTTTGAAAAAGCTAAAGAAACTAAAAAAGATTTTCTGATCATCAAAGAATCTAGCAGCAGAATTTCCCAAGAAATAGCATGGATTAAATAAATATATTCACTGATATTGATATCATGACTATAATCATACCATTATCATTGTCATTAATATTGTCAGTTACTCTGTGATTGTATTATTGAATATTTTACAGACAGAAAAGTAGGTCAAAAATTATATTTGGGCTCAGTCCCTGTGGAGAAGCTGTTTTCCAATGGCTCAAGTCTTCTAAGACAAAACAGAATTTAATTCAGTTTTGGAAAGAGAGGGATTTGATGTCAGGTTTTAATTAAAACATAATCTGATCTGCCTTAATGAAAACTGGCATGTGAAGCAGGTGCTCTGTTTGGGTCCTTTACAGAAAGCTAAACAATCATTTGTTGACCTTTAGGTTTTTTATGCAACTACTTGACAGACAAAAAAGACAAAAACTTTTCTCAAGGGACCCAGAATTCATTATTATTATTTCTATTTCATTCATTTGTTAACACTTTTTATGGTTATCTCTGAATTATGGTATCAAAATAGACCTTTTNAAAAGGAGAGAAAAGGAGAGAAAAGGAGTACAAGAGCACTAGGAGCACTTTCCAAAGCTTCAATGCTCTTCAGGGATTTATACAGATTTTAGGCTGCTGCCGGTCTGAATTACACAGAGGTATTAAGGTACTAAGTATTAAACCTCAAATAAGATGCTGTTTTTGGCTTTCAGTTGCTCAAGAGCCTTCTGAGTTGCATAGGAAAATGTAGTAGAATATGTAATTATTTTAAGGTCTTGTAAACTTAGATATGTGAAGTATTTGAAAGAGAGAACATTCTAAAATTTTTATGCTTCTAACTTAGATTACACTCCTGGGCATACTGAAGTAAAAAGAGGAAGAATTCCAAAATGTGAGAGAAAAGAAATTTACTATACTTATTCTGTACACTGAGAATTAGTAATATGTTCACCAAAGTGACTCACCAAAGTGAATCACAACAAAGTTGTGATTGATTCTTACAATTACATATGTCATGACAAAAAGATATACCAAGAATTAAAAGGAAGTTAGAATATTAGAATAGGACCATACTAGCCATAAAATTCTGCTTGAGCTAACCAACAAGAACTTTTTACTTCAGTAAAAGAAAAGTTTACATGCAAAGAGGTAATAACACAAGATTCATAGTAATCCCTTTTGGTATGCCTCTTGGAATATTTAGTCCCTTAACATCCACAGAATAGCTTAATATTTTTCTCAATTATCATCTTTTCTTTGTACTTAAGTTTAAGACAAATACTGTTCATGGCTATGTTACAGGATTAGAAACATATGGAAATGTACCATTTGGAGGAGTAGACTACTGAAATACTTCTATCCTATGATGTTAACTTCAAAAGAATGGTCAGGATGAAGGAGACAACTTTTAAACTCATAATTGTACCCTCTATTAATAAGTCTACATAAATTGTAATTTTAAGAGGCTTTAAAAAGCTGAGGGATTAGATTCTGTACCAAGGGAAAATGGACAGAGGAATCCCTCCTGCTCATGTTTTGCACTATTTATTCCTTTGAACAGTTGAATGTAGTAAATTTAGCCATCAAATGAAAAATAAATTGAGAACTTTAAAATGTGAATGGAGAGGCCCTAGGAAGTTTTTTTAGTATTCAGGGATTTCAAAAAAGAAATTATTTCGTATCTCTTCTGAACAATATTACAAAGGAAGAAATCAGACCAGTATGAGTGGTTTTCTTCATTTTACTTTTAATTTGCAGTACAATATCATACTGAATTTTGATGATCTTTTCCAGTGGATATTCAAATCCTCAGTACAAATGCTCTGAACTGAGGTATTTATGCATTCTGTGTACAACTGTGTTAGCTACGGTTGCTCAGATAAGCTATCTAGAGTTATGGACAACTTTGAGAGCTGAACAAATTTAAAATATTTGAATATGAGGAAAGGCTTGATTCAAGTCAGTTCTGTACTATTTCCATCTCATCTTTAAAGAACCTATATTTTATCATTACACAAGTATATCAGTTTAGCTACCCAAAAAAACAGTCACTGCAACACTGCCTTACTATGGTAATGAAATTTTAGGCATAAATTATAAAACATTAATATATAGTGAAAGATTCTAACTCATTTAAAAGCACCATGAATATTTAACCAAAGTGAATAATATTAGGATCATATTCAAGTCTCAACAGCCTTTCTGCTATTTAAGTGCTATTGTTTGACCTATTTGTTGTGTATTAGAAAGGAGGAACGGCTGAATCCAAAAGAGAATGTCTTGACATTTAGGTACTTTGACATTTTCCATCAATATTAACAGGGCTATGAAACATTCACCCTTGATGTTATTTAACAATATAAAGTAATGCTTATTAATTACAAATGTTATTTAATCAATTTTAGGCAGTGAAGGTTATGCATTATTTCCTTCTTTATTGTGATTAATTTTAAAACTGGAGAGAAGCAAAACCTTTCAGAAATGAAACTGTTTACACAAGATTTTAACTCTTACAGATTTGTAGACCCTTAGCAATGCTGTGCCATTCAAAGAAAGAAAAAATAAAGTCAACATTTAGCAGTCTGTATTTGTTGCTTTGATTTCTATCAAATTCTCTTTCAAAACCACATTAATATCTGTCTCTTAATGTTGGAAGTTAAAATATACAAGGAAAGATTCAGGGCAGATCCTTTTATAAGGACACATAGTGACAGGACAAGGGGAAATGGTTTTAAATGGGAAGAGGGTAGATTTAGACTAAATATTAAGAAGAAACTCTTTACTGTGTGGGTGGTGAGACACTAGAACAGGTTGCCCAGAGGGGTTGTGGACGCACCCTCCCTGGAAGCATTCAAGGCCAGACTGGATGGGACTTTGAGCTTAGAGGGAGGTGTCCCTGCAGGGAGGTTGGAACTAGATGATCTTACAGGACCCTTCCAACCCAAACCATTCTATGATTCTGTGATTCTATAACCAGGACCGAAAGCGAATATGCTATTTTAACAGTTACTTTAATGGATAACTTTACTAATAGAGAGTATTTATACTAGTAATTTCTAACAGAGTGAATCAAAATGAAATATATCTACCTATATTGTTATAGCAAAGTTCTTCAAAATTGAAATGTGCCTTAAATGATAGCATGTAAACAGGATTATTTCACCACTGCGATGTTAATATTAGACAGTGCTATACTCCTGAGATTATGTTGTTATCTCAGATCTAATTACTAAAGTATCACACAATTCCAAAGTTTATGTTTGTAAACTGAGTGCATTGTCAACCATTACCATTCATCTGAATAATAGAAAAACACTCATTGTTTACTGCTGGCCTTATTCCTTACAGTTGGCACTGCTTTTGCAATTGGTATGTTATTACTTATCATCTGTATCAGAAAACATGCTGTTTTTGCTTGGTACTGCTAAACAGACACAGCTGGAAAGTATTTTATTTGATAGAGATTTTTGTGTGAATTTTTACTTTTTACTGTTTTAATAACTTTGGTATGGAAGTAACAGCTTTATACGGTGTTTGTAGCATCCCATTCTCTCACATCCTACTGAACACACACTACAATTAAATTATACAGTTTAAAAACTAGTTGTGACTAAGCTTAGCTGAGTGCTTTTTACATTAAACAGATGTAGGTAATGTTTCATTACAGAACATATTATTCTGTAAACTTTCTCAATTTCTCATGGTTAAAAGAATGAATAAAAAATCCTTTCTAAATCTTTCTATTCCTATAACACTTGAAGAAGCATAATGAAAATGTCGAAAAACTGAGCTTTAACTTCTTTGTATATAACAGAAGAAGAGTTTATTCACATTATTGTTTCTGGAACCTGTGTGAGGTTCTATTGACTACATTCAGAAATTACAGAACTACAGATTTGTGTTTTTTTCTCTAAGTTTAATTTCAGTGTGATAAACATGATCATTCAATATATTAATTTTAGGGATCTGCAATATTTTCAGGTTGTTCCCCAAATTTGTCTTATTAATTTACATGCTTTGGGGAGGCAAATCCTTTCAATGGAATTGTGAGGTAACAAAGTATCTGGTAACTTCATTAGCAGATTAATAACATTGAAGTTTTATAGGAAACATAATAATAACTTCAGCTGATGCTTTATACTATTCCTAGATTGTTTACAAAATAATCTTAATTTCTTTTATCTCTGCATTAGCCTCTGCTAATTCTGTGTTATCTTGACTTCCACCTGCTTAATTTATATCTTATATATTTATTAAAAAAATCATGCAACACTATCTAATCTTTTAAGTGACAACCTAAGTTTAGTTCTTGGAGTTAGACGTTAAAAGCATAGCATTACTGACTTTAAATTGACCTGTGATTTAGCTCTTGGTGGTCACAAAGCAAAGCAGAGTTTTAGAAAATGAAGTTTTAGTAAAAGAAATGTTCTTTTGCTTACTGTTCTTTTGCAGATCGAAGATTCTACCATTTAACCTTAAAGGAAAATTGTAGGCACTTGTCTGAAATAAAGCTTGTATCTAATGAGATCTCTTCAAATGAGTTTGTTTCACGATATCTCTAAAGTAAATGTATTTTAGCTTTGTATGTGGAGAGGTTAAGAAGAGGACTGCAATCTCTCATTTAACTTACATCAGACTTCAAATACAAGAGAACAAGTTTTTGTGATCTAAACTTTGCATACTATTCCCAGTGGTATAGGCTAAGGGAAGGTTTCAAATATTAACAGATATTTATATTTACTCACAGGATTTAAACTAGCTCTAAGCATGGATTTGTAAGTGAAAAATAAGTAATGAAAACTAATACTTTCTGAGATGTTCTAACAAGAACTGAAATCATGCATCCAAATTACACAGATGTAGCTGAAAAACAACCTTGTCCTATTTTGTAAGAATGGCACCAGATGTGGCATTTTTTTTTTTAAACTGTAAATCATTGTTGATTAACCAACCAATCAGTAAGAATGGAAAGCAGTTTGATTCTGCTCAGCGCATGACCTCGTCTGTTAAAGATAGCAGATTAACTGCTTTTAATGTTCTCCTCAAACAAGGAGAAACATCTTTTAGAAAGATGTTTTTGCATGACCTACCAGAACTAGCTAACATTTTTGTTCATTAAATATTGGAGGAAACAACCATATTGTTTTTCTGAGTGTAAAAATGTAAAATGTGACTACTGTCCTTTTGATTAAACAAAAAAACAAACAAAACAACTCACCACAGCAAAAAATGTTGTTAATTTTTCCTGTTCAATCATCACGAGAATCTCTTCAAAGTGATTTTTAGAACTTTTTTTCTAGGATACAAGAGAATATTGTTGAGATGTAAAAGTAATTATTGAGCAATTATTGATGAATACTGTAGTGAACTTGAAGGAACAGAACAAAGATAACCACATATTTGACTAAACTTAGTGCCGAAGTTGTGCCCAAGCCCATCCCAGATGATTAAAAATGTCAATATCTTAATAGGATTTCTAGGAGTTTCTTTTATGGAAGATCTATTGAAGTGAAGGGGGTCAGGATTAGTCCTTTTGTCAAGTTCTACATGAACTGTGTTTGCTGTTCACTTACACAGTGTGATTCTTATTTTCTAGAAGTTTCCTGGCATAAGTCCCCAACAGTCCTTCAGTCAGTTTTGGATAAAGAGGAACGTCTGTTTTTTGTTGGAAATTCAGAACAATAACTGAATCAGCAAGTATTAATAAAACTAATTAGCATCTGGTACTCTAAAACCAGAGTTCATCTTCATAAATAAATAATTGATTTGTGTCTTGGAATGAATTGTACAACTGTCACTCAGCACATTTCTTTCACTACTTCTGGTAATGCGTATTGCACATCTCATCTAAGGTGGCAACTGCATCATATTTGGATTTGTCTTAACAGCTATACTGAGATTATAATATCCTTTTTTCCTACCTGATAACTTCAGTGTTCTATTTCTACAATTCGAAATTACCTACTCTTCTCTTTTCTTTTTTTTTTCTTTTTTTCTTTTTTTTCCATATGATGGTAGAACATCTTGCTTGTTTTTCTTTACAGTCAGACCGCCTTCCTAAAAGAGTTAAGTCTGAAATTGTTTGATCACTAATTACTCTTTCCTTGCCCTGTATCAGCATCTGCAGTAATTTCCAGCTTAGAATTCTCTCTGGTTATTATAATTGGCAGTTTATTGCCTTTTCCAAAATTAGTAAAGTAACTAATTTTACACCACATATCCAGATTTTATATACTGTTGTTTGTTTTTCTCCTTCATTTACTGTTCTTCAGATAGCTTTTATTCTATAAACAAGTATTAATGTATAAGGAAAATATAATTAATTTTAAGGTAATATGCCTGTAAGGTTAACAGGTTGTAAGGTTAACAGGCTGTAAAGTTAACAGGTATATAGAGAAGTCAGGCTAGTAAGAATAGTCAAACAAAGGAAAGGTGCTCACCGGTGTTGTAGGCTCGCANAAAAGAAAAGAAAAGAAAAGAAAAGAAAAAGGAACTCTGCCATTAGGTTAGTTAAAGTAACCTAAGATATTTATTCATTTGAAAGTAACTTAAGGAAAAGAATACTAAAAAAAAGAAAAAGAGAGTGAAGAGGATGCTTATTATCATAGAATCACAGAATCATAGAATTGCTCAGGTTGGAAAGGACCTTAAAGATCATCAAGTCTGACCACAACCTGACCATATTACCCTAATTCTAACAGCCCTTCGCTAAATCCCAGAGCAACACATCCAAATGGTTTTTAAATACATTCAGGGATGGTGACTCAGCCACAACCCTGGAGAGCCTATTCCAGTGCTTAACAACCCTGGATGCTTACTCACTGGGATACAACTAAATCACTTATAAAGACAGTAATTAATTAATAGTCTTCAGAAGCTTCCTTGGAATCATTAGTTCAAGTTTTGAAAACATTTGTCATCCAAGCAATTTCTGACTGGTCTGCTTGACTTTACTGCACTGTTTCTGAATGCAGGTAGTGCACATGAGTAAACATATCTTGACTGGGGTAGATGTCGTATTCTATGTAGCAATTCCTTCTTTATTCTAACATCCCTTATTTTTTTCAAATCAGGTGGCTTGAACATATATTACATACAATTTTTTTTTGTATGAGGACTTCTTGGCTGGTGGATGACAAAAGTCTGACTTCAGTGAGGTTTAGTGATAGAATCACAGAATGGTCTGGGTTGAAAAGGACCTCAAAGATCATGTAGTTTCAGCCCCCCTGCCTTGGGCAGGGTCACCAGCTCCTAGACCGGGCTGCCCAGAGCCACATCCAGCCTACCCTTGAATGTCTCTGGCAATGAAGCGTCCACAACCTTCTTGCGCAACCTGTTCCAGTGTGTCAACACCCTCAGTGTTTCAGGAGTGAAAAACTTCCTCCTAATATCTAACCTAAATCTCCCATCTCAGTTTAAAACCATTCCCCTTTGTCCTACTACTATGCACCCATGTAAACAGTCATTCCCCTTCCTGTTTATATGCTCCTTTCAAGTACTGGAAGGCCACAATGAGGTCTCCCCGGAGCCTTCTCTCCTCCGAGCTAAACAAGCCCAGTTCCCTCAACCTTTCTTCATAGGAGAGGTGCTCCAGCCCTCTGATCATCTTAGTGGTCCTCCTCTGGACTTGTTCCAAGAGCTCTGCATCTTTCTTGTGCTGGAGGCCCCAGGCCTGGATGCGGTACTCCAGATGGGTCCTTCTTCTTAAGGACTTCTACTTGAGTGACTGCTGCAACATATTTTTAGCTCTTACCGGAGATATCTTCTCAAACAGTGCTTAAAAATGAAGAGAGGCCCGTGTATTCTGCTTTAAACTTTATATTGCCAGCTAGTTCTAAGAGCATGCTCAAAAAGCCAATCACAATAGACTGACAAATGGAAATCAAATGCCATCTAGTTTCTACATTATACTTAGGCTTGCATGGGAAAAAAATTCAGTGACATTGTTCATAAAAGACTTTTCCAATCATATGTGGTGCCTAGAGTTTTGATCATTAATTTCTCAAAGCAAGTTCAAATGCCTACTGTCTTCTCAATTCCTGATTTGTGCCTGACACACATTTTTTTGGAAGCTTATGCATGCTTCTCTCTGGAGTGTGTAAGGCCACAATGCATCCAGGTGTTTCAAAGTGTTTTGGATTTAGAATTAAAAGTTATATGTGTTAGTTGCATTTTCTAATAACTATTATTCACTCAATAAAAAAAAAAGAAAAGAAAAAAAAGAAAGATGTCAACTATTTCAAGCCAAAATCCAAAAGCTGTGCTATATAATTACAGACTTTGGTATTAGTCTTCCTTACAAAATATGTAAATCTCATTATTTTTCCCCATCTCTCCATTATTTTGTTGGCATTTTATGTAGACACACTAAAAATTGTATACCTGTGTGCTTTCTTTTTTCTTTTGTCCTTTTCTTCCCTTCCTTTCCCTTCTCTGTTACTTCTTACTTTTCCCTTAACAATAACAGAATGTAAACAGGTCTCATTGCTATACAGAGAATTCAAAAAGTACTGGCACAGAAAAATATCTGAGAATGTATCAGGCTAGGATACTGCAAAGCATTAACTAAAGGTAAAGTTATGAGCAACTGAGCAAAAAATAGTTTGCACAGTGTCACAGAGGTCCATCTGAGTATGCATCAGGCAATTTGTCTTACTATTACTTACATCTGATCTACAAATGTGAACACTCTTGATGATTCAGCAGCCCTTAATAGAACTATCATACATCGTGTCGCTCCAAAGGGAGCTACATAATCAATGGAAAAGAAAAATGGCAAAAGGACAGGGTCATTTGATTGTTCAGGACAAGAAAATGACTTTTTTTTTGCTGTACACAATCAGTATCTTGCTGCCCGAAAAACATAATAATCATGCAAACAAAAGAGTATTAAACATCAGATTAGAATGTACTCATTCAGTACTGGGCTATACATAGGAATTTCTTTTCTCTTTGCATATCTGTTTCAGAAAAGACTTCCAGTTTCATGGAAGCTTATAAAGAAAAAGCAGTATCTCTGGTTCTTCATCCAAACCAAGGCACACGAGTACAAGGTGACAACTAAGACTTTGGTAGTCTCTGCACAAAGTGCTTTGTTTAATAAGCCAAGCTTTTAACACCTGAAAGAAGTGATGAGAGGATGGTATTGTATCTTAGTATCAGCCTGAAACATTAGATTTTATGATGGTGAGATAGAAGGAGATCTCACTTCCCTCTGTAAAAATTGTGGCACAAATCTGTGAAAACAGGCAGCTGAGTTGAATTTCAAATACATAAATACAAAGCCAAGTGCAAGGTGTTACACTTGGGCTGGGGCAATCCCAGGTGTTTATACAGACTGGGCAAAGAACCCCTTGAGAGCAACTCTGTGGAGAAGGACTTGGGGGTCCTGGTAGGCAAGAAGCTGAATGTGAGACGGCAGTGTGTGCTTGCACCCTGGAATGCCAACTGTTCGGGGCTGCATTAAAAAAGGGGTGGCCAGCAGGGAGAGGGAGGTGATGGTCCCCCTCTACTCTGCTCTTGTGAGGCCCCATCTGGAGTACTGCATCCAGGCCTGCGGCCTCCAGCACAAGAAAGATGCAGAGCTCTTGGAACGGGTCCAGAGGAGGGCCACTAAGATGATCAGAGGGCTGGAGCACCTCTCCTATGAAGAAAGGTTGAGGGAACTGGGCTTGTTTAGCTCGGAGGAGAGAAGGCTCTGGGGAGACCTCATTGTGGCCTTCCAGTACTTGAAAGGAGCATAGAAACAGGAAGGGGAATGACTGTTTACATGGGTGCATAGTAGTAGGACAAAGGGGAATGGTTTTAAACTGAGATGGGAGATTTAGGTTAGATATCAGGAGGAAGTTTTTCACTCTGAGGGTGTTGACACACTGGAACAGGTTGCACAAGAAGGTTGCCGTGTACAAGGCCAAGCTAGATGGGGCTTTGAGTAACCTAGTCTAGTGGGAGGTGTCCCTGCCTACAGCAGGGGGGTTGGATCTAGATGGTCTTAAAGGTCCCTTAAAGGGCCCAAACAATTCTATGATTCTGTGATTCTAAGTATTTATATTGTTTATTTGAAAACATCACAATTTCTTCCTTTCAGTTTCCTGTTCTTATTGTACTTTTCATCCATTGTTTATTGACAAAGACAGTGATAGATCTTTGCTTTAGTTGGGTCTTATGTTAGTACTTAGTTAAAATATCGGAAGCATTGAATTAAATCAAAATTATCTTTGTTCAGTTCTCATCATAACTGCTTAATATTTTTTCAGCATTTTAAGCAGGTAACATTTTAAAAACAAGTGCAAGAATCTTCGTTGTTTTTCCATTTGTAGTTTTCCATCTGCATTTTTAGCTTAAAATCACTATGCCTTCTGTCACCTAGGGTGTTTCTACCCATCTTTTCAGTAGGCCCTCTTTAAATAATGCAGTGTTACTATTACATTCCCACAGAGCCTTGTCATTTGAGTAGATGGCAGTTTTAACTTGTTTTATATTTTTAAATATTTTTACCTGCATTTTATCTATAAGCTGAATTTATAAGTCTTGCTGTGTAGCTCATGCACGAACTTGTATAACTTGAACATTGTACAAGACAATGTATTTCAGTTAAATCCTGTTTGAGATGTATTGAATGTATCCCATCCTTTGGATACATCTAGAATCGTGCAAAGCAATATGTATACTACATCATAACCCCAATAAAGCTGGAATCCTGTTACTTCTCAAATCCTGGCAAGTAAAATAGTTTTTCTTTGCTCTAAAGTAAATATCGAGCTTCTGCATTCAGTAAGTGAAAAAAAAGTAAGCATATCTGAAAATCTCTAAAAAGTGAAATTATATGCTTATGCCAGTTTTCCAATTCCTTCTGTGAAACTGTAGGACATATTATAACATCTTCATCCACTCATGAACAGTGTACCCGGAGTTTTCCTGGGAATGGGTGCATCACAATACAACATTTATGATTTACTTTGGTATGTTGTATATACGCTAGGAGCTGTACCTCTCATTCTGCAATAGGAAGAATTTTTACTTTATCTTGAGAGGGATGAAGGTCCTACAGCAAATCTCCTACACCAGGGGACAACACCTGTGCCCATGGGAACACTGTCTACTAATCCAGTGGGGCACTGGAAATTTATAGTATATGATTCTTAAAAGAAACTGGCTAACAAAGAGAAAGCAAAAGGTGAAAAGGGGGGAAGAGAAAGAGGGGGAAGATGGAAGGAGAGGNCTAGAAAATATTTGTTTACAGGGTTCATGAACTACTGGTCATAGCAAATGACCTTGGAATCTGAAAACATCATCCAGCCAAGCAAGCAATATTGGATTTGTGTCAGGACGTAAAATATTTAAAGACAAATAGTAGAGGATCACAGGCAATTCCACAATAGTGTGTGTGGACATTTTGGCAGCTCTTAGATTTACAGCACCACAGCTCTGTCTGTGTGGGCATAAACCAGTCAAGTTGTTCTACAGCAGGTGTCATAATAATTTTACAGGGCATTTAAAAAGGAATATGCAACAAGGACACATTTTCCCTAAGGAAAGCCATAAATAAGAACAAAACTTTTTTTTTTTTTTTTTTTTTTTCCCTTTTCTTTTTAGGAAAGAGTATAGGGCATTTAACCTGTCAAAACACATTCCTTTCTTTATATTTCATTTTCCACATTGTTCTATATAATGACTGCCTTTTGAATGATTCCAGTGTTTTTCCTTGAATGCCCTTGCCTAATAGGCCATTAGAAACATTTTTTATTCTTCACAAACCCAATTACTTCTCAAAGTCTGTATAATATGAATTTACTTTTACTTCTGTGTATGCTAGTTTATAGTACTATCAGTCAGGTAGATTTTAAATTACACAAATTCTTTGTATTGTTTAAACTACATAGTCATTAAACTGATACTTATTTACATATTCACATCTGCATAAAGGAAGCTGAATGATCAGCTAAAGTGACACACTCACAGTATAATTGTGAGCTTAAACACTGAAAAAGAAGACACTGCAAAGGTAGGTGTTAAAAGAACTCAGTCACATGCTTTGGGCCTAATTCTCCATTGGTCCACTGTACAGTAGATCAGTAACTTAAATTATGAAGTGCCCATCATTCTTAGGGTTTCAGACAGTAACACTGACAGTAAAAGAGAGCAATGATACTGAGGTCATCACATATCATGCTGTGCTAGGGAAGACAAAGAGACAGGCTGAAATTTAAATCTACTTTTTCTTGTTG